>WIPJ01001331.1:4046-25318 GCA_018155075.1 Cassiopea andromeda | reverse complement strand
TATGGCTCATGGCGTAAGATGCGACGGAAAAAAGAAACTCCAGGATGTTGTTGACCACCTACATGGCACTCCGCATGCAGCAGCTATGGAAAGAAGAACACTGACACGGCAGTGGGCTAGCAAAGACAAAAACCACCCCTGGATTAGCACAGTTTGTTCACATGATCCTGGAGTTGTGAGGTCATTAGTACATATGGCTATCGACGCATACAATGATGCTAAATTACTGACCCAGTCTGCCTGGTCCTGGCCTTCTAGATCCCTAGCACAGCTTCACGCAGAGCAACAGTACAAGAAATATGGAGAAAGTGATGTAGCCTTTACGAGATATGAGCCAACACCAAAAGAGCTGCATTATCGTGACCCAGTTCACTATGCAGAAATGCTGCACATTACAGGGGGCATTGAGAGGGAGAAACTAAAGAAAGATCCTCAGAGCTGTTTACGCTTCTCGGTGCAAATAGATGGGTCGGTCGACGGCAAACAGCAAGACAAAAATGTTGTGTTTGTCCGTTTTAGCAAGAAAGATGACGTGCTTTCCAACCACGTTCGTTTTATTTGCGCAAGAGAAGTTGAGAAACGCGGTGCTGCTGGTTTGTTTGAAGCCCTTGTTTCAGCGTTAGAGAGCATTGGTCTTACAAAGCAAGAAATCAAATCTAAGTGTGCAGGTATCACCACCGATGGAGAAGCAGCCAACACAGGCCGCGAAAGTGGACTGTGGAGGCGACTGGAGCAGTATCTTGGCCATCAAACAATAAACATCTGGTGTGCTTGTCACAGGTCTGATCTGGCAATGGAGGATGTAATTAGATCTGTTCCAGAATTAAAGATCTGGAAGATGAATGTTACTGCTGTAGCAACGTTTTATCGGTCCTCAGGGCTCCGCACAAAAGAGCTAAAGAAAATAATTCCAGGTATGAAAATCTTCCCAGGCCACCATGACGTCAGGTTTGCTCAGCATTTGATTCAGTTATGCCAAGCCGTCCTTGACAATTTACATGGATGTCGTGAACACTGGCAAGCAGTTATTGATGCGCCATCAAGAAAGTACGAGAGGCACGAGAAAGAGAAGGCACGTGGCTTCGTTAATCTTTGGAAACCATGTAGTCATCAAACGTGGCTAACCGCATTAATGGCCGATATATGCTCAGTTTTCAGATACGTTGAGAAAGAAACTCAAAAAGATGAGATAATTATTCCTGACATTCTTCGCTACAGAGATATTGCATTGGAAAAGTTAAAGTTGATTGCAGACAAACCGTTTCCAGGTTTTCCCAATTACCTTTATATCTCGTTTAGCTCTTTTCATATTAAATGCCTACTTTTGTATTTCCTATGCATGAAGCTGTAATACCAGCCAAAATCTAAATCCATAACGAGTTGGCATTTTGCCTTGATGACATCGTTTATCTTAAATGTAGGTGGCCAAGAGGAGAAACACAGCCAAACTGAGTTGCATTCGGGAATGCCAGAGAAAGGAGCTACAATGCATTCGCTAGTGCCTACTTTTCGGCGTAACATAGAGGCAGTCAGAAATGAGATCTTGATTTCATCAAACAACTTTTTGGCGGTTTGTTTATGTTTTTGCATTTTTGAACATCTACTGACATAGTTTACCCGATAGAATTACCTAAGAAATAATAAAGTTGCAAATTTAATCAAAATTTATTGTCTACATGATTGAAAAAAGTGGCTTGAGTGGCAGATCATATTCTGAGCGATGATCTGCAACGAAGGTTATCAGGACAACGGTAAGTTGTTATCATGCCTCCACATATTGAAAGGTTGGAAATGGAAACTGTGTAAGTTGAATGTGTGTCACTGTAGATTATCAGTTATTCCGTTATCTTCTTTCTCCTTATCAGGTAGCCGAATTGCAAATTTGAGCTTGAAAATCTTATGATGGTGTATAGTTAATTGTATTTGAAAATTACTTCAACTGTAAATAAAATTTTTAACTCAGTCCTTTTGTACGTTTGCTTTTGATTTTTTTTCTGTTTTAGGCTCGGCTCGATGACGAACAAAATGATGTAATCAAGGCCATAGCCAACCTGACTTCAGCTAAAACTGCGATTGAATTTATTGATGCAGCAATTCCTCTCCTGCCATCATGTGGAATAGAGGATACACAGAATTTTATGGATAGCGTGTTTGAGAATTTTGATTCTATGAAGCCTCCAAAAGAAATCCCAGAGAAGGATTATGGGGTTAGGCTGTACTATTTGTTAAGAGGCAGCAAAAGGCTTGTGACCGAAATGCTTTCGTGTTTCTGTGTAGTTTCACCCCACAGTATGACCGTAGAGAGATGTGTTTCCACGTATAACATGCTTTTTTCAGACCTTAGAATGGCAACTATGGCGGAGACGCTGATAGACAGGCTAGTTATTCATTGGAATGGAGTCCCGACGGAAAATTTTGATCCCAGAGCTGCTGTCCACGCATTCTTGACAAAAAAAGACCGAAGAATGAACTTGCCAAAGTTTCTTCATAGTCTGAAAGGGAATTTGTCTCAAGGTTCTTTAACGCAAAAAATTAACAGGGGGATTTCTGTGACTTTTCAATATTGAGAGAGAGACGTGTTATTTGAATTGGACAGTTTAGACATTTTTAGAAAGTTTTGGGGCAGTCTGTAAATTGATTTGCTCCTGATATCCAGATTTAACTATATTTTTTTAAAAGAACTTGCCATAAAGTTTTAATCTTATATTGCTCAATACAGATGTAGCCAAGAGTTTTTTTGGAAACCTTTCTTCCAAATCTAAGGTACTACGAAATCTAATACTGAGTCCCAAGGCAAATTGCACGATTACAAATTAAAGGCAGATCAATGAGAAAGATATGCATAAGCAGAGTTTTCACTTTAATAAAGGAACGTAGCCCCTCTAAGTCTTGCTTAATCATCTCTGCTCATCAAAATCTGGGTTTTGGCTCAGGAGCAATTGCCCCTCCCTTCTTCTCACTTCACTTGCTAATAGATGGACATTATTGTCTATTATCTTAGGCTTAAGGGTCCCCACTAAGATTATGGCCCCCCACTTAGGAATTCTTAAAAAAGGCCCTGACTACATGATATTCTTATAGCCAGGCACAAATCTGTTGCGAAGTAGAATGTTGAAGGATGAGTTGGAGTTGGTAAAGGGCGTGGTTTCCAACATTCTGTTAAGGGCGTTTCTTGTTTGATTCGCTCGTTTTTCACATTTTTGAAAATGCATGTTTTGGCTTTGTCATCAAGTGCGCTGGAGGTTAGTTGAGATTGACGACGTAAGATTTGAAAATCATTTGCAATCAGGAACAAGAAACTTTCTTTAGTATTTAGCAAATAAGACTAATATTTAAGTTATCTTTGAGTCATATTCCCTTCAAATGTTTAATTTAGTAGTTTCATATCTTCCTTATGAGGTCTACAGTTTGTCTAAAGTTTCTTGGACATGTTCTTCTACTTCTAGAAGTTTCTTAACTTTTAGGGTATCTAGGTAAAAGTTAAGAACCTTTTAGAATTAAAAGACAAATAGCTTAAGACAAATAGCTTTAGACAAATAGCAAATTGAGATCGTTGCCTTGTTCTATGTCAAAGTCAATTAAAACAAAGAGATTATGTATATTTTAGCTTGCACTGACGCACTTTATTGGCTATAATATTACATTCACGCTTAATTACGCTTTCAGTGCAATTTCGGCCTAATTCAAACGTTTATGAGAAGAATAGCTTATAAAAATTTCATTACATTCCAACAAATAATGACTACAAAAAGCAAAAGACTATTTAGAAAGTAACAGAAAACTAAAAGGCAATGGGATACAAACACTATTGGTACAGTGAAATTAAAGATGCAGAAAAATACAATATAGAGAAATATGAAAAAATGTAAATAGAAAGGAATAGTGAGAAGACAGCTCAGAGAAAGCATTGCAAAGCAATCAAGAGAGAACGAAGCAAAATATGTCAAATTAAGACAACAAAAACAGGAAAAATATGAAAGACGGAAGTACTTAGAAGAAGTAGGAATTAAAACAATAAGGGAGATTATAAAGACTAAGCTGGAAACCCAGGATGTTAGCAATAACTTGGGCAACGAAAGGAGACTGCTGGTGTGGTAAAAAGAAATCAAATGAGCATGCTTCAGATTGTGAAAAAGTCAAGGAACTATTTGAGAAGAAAAATGGAAAAGAAAAATGGATGAAAAGTGAAAGAAACAAAGACCTAATGGATGATAAGTGAAAGATACGAAGACCGAAGACAGAATACATCAAAGAATATTTAGAGAAGAGAAAAGAATAAAAAGTGAGAGAGGAGTTCTGGGGTGGCGCTAGAGACTAAAAGATTATGTGCCGAAAAATCTAGAAGAATAAGTGCCGAAGATTTAAAAATATTGCCGACGAACCATTTTCACTCCATTGCAGGCCTGCAACCAGAAAATATCGAGGCAAGGTTTGGCACATGAAAAGCACGACATTTGAATCCGTGCCATAGTCATTCCACTCTACCGGATGGATTGACCCAAGTGCTGTCATGTAGCCTAATTAATGAAATTAAACGTCAGTGATGTGCCGAGACATCCTCTGTTAGGGGGGGGGGTGTTTTGACCAATTGACCAACCATTGCTACAAAAAAGAAAATAAGGTCACAGAAAATACTATGGCGAACTCTCTTGCAGCATCGCTGACGTTTGATCAACGTTCTTGCAAATTTGAAAATATTGGGGGTGTGACGCCTCTCACGCCCCCATCAGCACATCCCTGTCAAACGTAGTGCCTTACATGTGCTGAATTTATCTATCAGGCTCAGCACATGGCATAGCATCTTTTGAGAAATTATGTCTAGTGGACCAAGCCCCTATGAGAGTCTCATTTATTCGCAGCCAGGATCGATCTGTTCGTATCTTTATTCACAAAACACAAGCCTATAAACAAATGAACTGGGTCCATAGGAACAGGTCTGTGTCAACAGATAAGTGCCAAAATAGGTGTAGGCTCTGTTCTTGAAAGGTACAGGCTCTGTTCTTGAGAATAGCATTTTTCATCAAAATATAAATGGTCTTAAGTCAGTCTATTAATAGAAGTGTTGAAGTAAATACCTGCAACAGAAAGAAGGGGAACACTTTTTCCATGATTAGAATGTCCACTATTTGCTGAGCTTCAATATTATGCTGGAAACAGGGGATCTAGGGACTTGCCCCCAGAAATTTTTTTGAGATGACACCCTTCAAAACGTCGGACAACGCCTTTCTGTAGATTAGAACGCCTTTCATGACTAGCTTGATTTTCATGATGAGAGGATGAAACTGGTCCCTCAATCTGTTTTCGTCTAATTTTGAAGATTTAGAACGAAGGAACGAAGAAGGGAAAGACACGCCAATTATCCTTTTTATAAGAATAAAGTGCATGAAGACATTGAGACTCAAAAGAGCAGAAATTTAAGAGTAACTTTAGAATAATTTAAGAATAATGCAAGGCTCAAGCTTCACACAAGCATAGAATTTTTGTCTATTTCAGTTACGGTACTGCTTTCAGCTCAACTTTTACATTGTCGATACAATGTTTATTGTTCAGTTCTCCTCTGTTTTTTGTTTTATGATGAAGTTAACCATCAACTAAGATTGGAATATGTATACTCCTTAGATTTTCAGGCGAAGTTACATTTTGGTACTTAAGAATACTAGATACCACCGCTCCACAATTAAAAGTTCATAGCAATTAAGGAAACAGGGCGACTTTAGGATAATTTAGAGGTGTTGATTTCAAATATGAAATTACACTTTTTCTATATGGTCCAGTTTTTGTGTAATTTGGCTTTTGAAATAAAAGAGTATTGTAATTGTTGAGCAGTAGCATTGTAAATACGTGTTCACCACATGGCAAGTTAGACGTTTGATCCAGGCCTTAGTTAAATTAAGGGGTCAGTCATTTATAGGTCTGAGTACCGGGGTGGGTTACAATTGGGAAAGGTATGAAAACGTTTCAAGAAACAATTGAGGGTATGAAATTCTCTGGGAAATTTTCAAGCATTGTGGTATATAATGTTGCACTTCAGCCCTGTTTACACTACACAAACTAACCTGGGGCGAACCCGAGTTAGTTTAACCCGGGGTAAACATGGATGGAGCCCTGTTCCATTTACAATGCGAAACAATTTAAACATTTTTCACTTCCTTCCAAGCAAACTGTCAATGTCTCCTACTTTCTTGGTAGAGAACATAAAGAGAGGCATCCATAGTTTAGCCACCTCATAGTTCCGCCTTTCTTGAGCTAACCCAGATTACAGCTTGTGTAGTGTAAACAGGGCTTCATTTCCAATAGGGTATGAAAAGTTTTCGACAAAAATAGAAGGGGTACAAAACTGTTGAATAACCTCTAAAATCTAACCCACCCAGTCACCCAGAGTTACAAGTCACTGGCCTCTAAGAAACGTTTAAGAAATATTTAAAACGAAATGGGGTCAAAAATTAACAAACTTGTACTAAAAAGGCCTTGAGCCTAAAAACTGTCTGGTACTGCTGAGAAATTTTATGACATTAACTAAATGTTGCAACCAAGAAAAGAACAGTGATACAGAGCTCGCAAACACATCAATGGTGTTGTTCTAAACCTGTGACAAGGGTGGCTGTGTTGTTGGAAATATGTGGACCACGTCTTTACCCACGCCCATATTTGACTGTGTGACAATAATGTGCTAGTTAAACCAGTGTATGTGAAAGTATTAAAAGAAGGAGGAAGAAAGTATAGGCTTGCAGAATTATTCTTCCATTGGTAGAAACGTACCTGTCGTTTCTTCTCCGTTGGTAAATGCGTAGCAATGAACTTATCCAGTCTAAAAGATGTTCGATGAAAGGGAGCTCAGCCCCCAAAATCTCCTATAAGCCCCCCTGAGCCCCCATCTATGACACCCTTGTAACACATACACAGAAAATTTGATGGATTTAGCGTTAGTGTGCCTACATCAACATCGAAAGGTGTTGACAATTCCAGTCGTAAGAGAAAACCATTAAATTTTTAATAAGATATGAAGAGTGTTAAGCATCTCAACCCAAAAAAGACTGTTGAAAATATCAAACTTATGAAACCATCTCGTATCTCTCCACTACCTTTTCTTTCCAAGACCATTAAGCAGAATTCCAAGACCACTATTGTTGGCCAAGGCGGGTCTAAATTATGCATTGGTTAACCAAGAATTTGAAAATCTTAAATACCATATAGATGTGCAAAACACCTTGGAAGTAAGGTTAATACACGTCAATAAGTAAGGTTACTATAAAAATTGCATGATCAGCAATTTTAACAAGGGGGGCTGCTCCCCTCCCCATATATCCCAGAAATTGCCACTGACTGTACACGTGATAGATCCACCGGAAATGACATTAGTGCACACACCTCCAGCCCTCCTGGAAGTTAGTGCGCGCGCATTGCGGGATACGTGCTCTTGTACGTGTCTGGTTATGCAGTTGTTCAGGAAAAATCTAGTGTAAATTAGCAACATGGTAAGTACTAAATTTATTATCACATATACCTTCTAAAAATAAGAACTATATTATAATGCATCTTTCTGAGCTTTTCTTTTCTGGAGTATCTTATTCAGATAAGATTGCAGAACTTCACTCTAAAATACATTGAGAACAACTCATTCATAATTTTTCGCAATCTACCTCTTGCTCATGAAGCTACCCATGTTATCATATGGCTTGGCTCTAGCCATGAGCAGGATTATGTTTAAGTGCCAAAATTTACTTGGTTAGCTTATTACTAATAGGCTAGGTCTTAAATAGTAGCAGTGTTAGCTAACTTTGTATTATAGTTGTTTTGCTCGAATCTGCTACTGGATGAGCTCCGTCAATTAATGGAAGTCTGACATATAAGTGTTGCATAAATCTGCTCCTCTTAGTCAGATAAAAGAAGCATTTTTAACATTAAATATCATGTCTTTAAACATTTTCATAAATTTAATATTTATAGGTGGCAGTTTTGTACTGCCTCCATGTCTGCCATTATGAAATTGACCAAACACGGTGCGATTATACCCACACACACTCCATGTTTAGTCATTGCCAACATGGCAGACATGGAGGCGATACAAAGCTGCATTACTACCAAGAGCCTCTCCTCCCAGCACATTCTGTCAATTTAACAAGTATAGACTGTGGTCCATGATCCCCCCAGCGGATGTGCATAATTCCATCAACGTATGACAAGTAGAATACTACTTATTTGATTGTCATTCACTTCTTTACCACACAATCCATTTCCCATTCATTCATTCATTCAATTTTTTAAATTCCACAGCATGCAAATTAAATAACAAACATAGCAAATAACGACATACAAATTTATAAGGCATAAATGAAGGGAAAACATAGAAAACTTGATTTGTATGAAGGGGAATGTTTAAGGAGGAACTCTCTCAATAGCTAGACTAAAAGATAGAGATGTACTGTATCTAGTATTGTCAAGTAGGTACCAACAGGTGTATGTGCTGTCCAGTCTGCAGAGTATGGCATGTACACACTGGAAACATTTTTGCCTCGAAGCTCCTACAAACTAGTTATGCTTTGGGTGTGTGGCCAATGCAAGTAGAATGTATGGGCAAGGTCATAGTTGCTCATGCTGGCTCGTTCATTCTAATTTGAAGAATGCTGCCACAGCCCTCAGGAACTTGCAAGAAGATGCAATTTTGGGATATTCTAACTGGGGGTCTGGGGGCTTGTTCCAGAAAATTTTTTAAGGCAATGCCCTCTAGAATGTCAGAAAACACCCTTTTTGCAAAACAAAAAATGTAGCTCTTTTCATCATTGATTTTTATCCAGAGAAAGACAAACTAACCATTCAACCTGGCTATATAGCAACTATATAGAGAACAAAAAAATTTTGTTGACCTCTCTCTTTATTACTATCACATACCTGTTGGTGATTGGCATTTGACTTTTAGGGTAATGGAAAAAAACTGGAGCATATAAATTCTTTAGTAGTTAGCTTGAGAAATAGGATGGAGTGGGATTACAGATGAGATTTCATTTTTAGAATTGGAGTCAACCAAAATCAAATTTGGCAGTGCACACCATCACACTGGCATATCTGCCTGTGCACATCAGCACACCAGGCAAACACACTGAAATCTCAGCAAAAACACCATACTCTGCAGACAGGTGTACTGTGTTTGTTCTTAGTTATGAAATCCAGATCAACATTGTATATAAGTAGTTGACTTCAATGTCAGAATTGTCAAAACTTTACTTAAACCAACCTTATTAAAAGTAAAAGCTCAGAAATGAATTGTAAATTTCTAGAATAAATTAGCAAAATAGTCAGATTTTGGGAATCATAGCTCTGCAATAAAATGTAGGCAATAAGTATAGGACGCATCCTTGAATTGAATTTATCAATTCCTTTAAAATGGTGGCATTCATGGGAATTCAGTTATTAATAATATCAGGTGTGACTTAAGCAGTAATGAATAAATCCAGTGTTAAAAAACAGATTTTGACTCTGGCTAGAATCATTATTGGTAATTAAAATTGGCAAAATCATCAATTTTTCTGCAAATGAGGACTTTATCATTTTTGTAGACATCATACACAGATAAAGGTGAAAAGGTATGAAAAGTTATACTTCCTTGACATCATTTTCTTGCAAATGCAATGAAATATGTAGAGTTGGGTATGAAAGGTACATGGTTACCCATAAAGATGTCTGGAAACTATATGATATAAGTGCTATTTTAATCCAAATGGGAAAAGGAGTATCTACAGTCATCCTGGTGCCACAGTGGAGCAATGGGCACAGGGGCATGCTGAAGTAATGGGTGTGGGAGTGTCACAGTAATCCTATAGCTTATTAGTAAAGGCTTGTATTGTAACCATTGCTTCTGGGTAATTGATCTTTGCCTGTCTGTAATTTTTGTTATTGCACCCCCACTCAAGTCATTTGACACACCACTGAATGGGCATCAGCTGGAATAAAGGGCACCAAAGAACACAAAGAAGTAGGTGAGCTGAGAAATAGAGCATTCCCAAACACTCCTCAAGAAATTATATGAATGCAGTTATATTAATGTTCCTTACTCCTAGCAACATGAGTTTCAGTTCATATATGGCTTATATCATTAATAAATATTCATATTCAATATTGTCTGAGATATTCAAAATAATTCTGAAGAGTTGCAATGCATTATTTAGCTTTCTAGAGTGTAATCGACTCTCTTACATGTATGCAGTTATGGGTCATCATCACCATCATCATTTAGCATCACTAATTTCCCATTTACAGTGGAGCTGGACGGGTGATCACTGCCTTCCTCTATCTTGTGCCATGTGTTCCTCTATTCTCAAGGTGTTCTTATCCTCCATCAAACATTCTCTCCATTTTTATGGGTACTCTCTAGAATAATAAATGTATGCTTCTTTATTAATTCATGACCCAAAGGTAGATTATTGTGAATTTTGGGTACTTTATCACGCGAAGCAGTAGAGAATTGATTGTTTTGACTTACTGCAAAAACAAATCAAAATGTTAAATGTTAGATTGTTTTAAAGCACAAAAGTGCACTTCTGTTACTATATTTCATATAAATTAAGCATTCCACTAGAAGTGCTATTGTTATATTTCTTATAGTATTTTGAACGTAACTCTTCATCTTTGACAGCCAGAGGTGGGCAGATTTGTCCATTTTGATCATATGAAGTTCTGGGTGGGAAATGCCAAGCAGGTAAGTGTTGCATGTTTGTAGTAGTGCTATGATATATTTGATTGCAAGATCATAGCTCCATTACAAACAACTATTTGGTGTTTCAACTTACTAGAATAGAGCTCCAGTGGATGATGCTGTAACAAACCAGCTTGCAGCAACAAAAGTAAAAACATCTCCATAATGTATATAATAATGAGTTGAGATACAGAAAATATTAACAAATAGTATGTCAGTTTGAGTTAGATATAATGGAAACCATTCATGATTATGGATGTAGTGCTTTTTCCTGAATCATTTGCTAAAATGAGCTTTTCATTCTGTTTCAGGCAGCTTCATTTTATTGTACAAGGATGGGCTTTGAGCCGTATGCCTATAAGGGTCTAGAGACTGGTTGTAGGCAGGTTTGCAGTCATGCTGTTAAACAGAACAAGGTATCTAATGTTCAACATCATCTAGCAAAAGCTCTCTCAAAACTTGTTTAGATAAATACTAAAAATAAAAAAATAACTACCAGAGGTGCTTATTTAAAATTTAGATCACAAAATGGAGGAAGGTATTTGTGCAGGGACAGTTATTTGATATTGTGTGGTTATTTTGTCATTTATGGTAAGGGGTCATTAACTGTTTATGTAGCACTAAATTTACTGTTGTTGAGAGCTCCTCCCCTGCTGTATGTGATAAGGGCACTTCGCTCAGCAGAATTGAGACACAGAAAACAGCTTTTCATCTATCATGTCTATTTAAATCACGTAAGTAGCAAGCTTAATCAGCCAAAAAAGAAGTTCCTACTAAGAGTGTGTCTACTATTTTTCTGCTTAGTTAATTAAGAGTGACATCGACAGTGTGCATGCTCAAAAGTAAAAATACATACTCAGATAGTAAAATTTAAGCCCTACTACATGTAATGCTCCATACTATAGGTCTCTATACAAATTAAGCAATGGGGCAACAAATCAAGGTACCTTTCCTCCCCACTAGAAGCATTACATATGGGTGAATGATCCCATGGTTTGTGTATTTATAAAATTTTTACTTGTCACTTGGTTGGTTCAGCTTATTTGTGGCAGCTTAACTCTGGTGACAGTTACTTAAAAATACCCAAAATACATTATGGTATTACTTTATTGAGGGTTTGTACAGTTAGGGAAAATTGGAGGAAAATATGAGGTTTCGAGGAAAATCAGGCAAATTCATGGAAAATCAGGAAACTTTTTGTATGATCTGGAAAACTCTATGCTTTCCAGACAAAATCAGGGAACTTTTAATTTACATTAATATACATGTATCTCCAACTAATGACGGTACATGGTGCATGGCAGTATCAATTTGTTAGTTGAATATTAGAAACTATAAATGTGAATTTAAAAGTCCACAAGTTATGCCTAGTCTCATTTCTGAGTGAAATAGTATACAAATGAGGCTCTACCTTTCCCTTGGAATTGAGGCACTGATTGATAAAATGGCCAGTAGAACATATTTCCATCAGTCATGGCATTCTGATAGTAGATTTGCGGAATGCATTGCACAGACATGTTCAAAAGAAAATGCCCATTGCCAGCATTGTAAGTGTAGTATTAGCTTGTCTAACATGGGCTAGAAGGCATTGGGCAGCCATGCTAAAGGGAAGAAGCATACCAAGAAGTTAGGAAATCATGAACAGTTATGAAATTTCTCTAAAGGTGAGGCATTCAATAGATACCACTGAAGAATCAACTGAAATGTAACGAGAATAGTGTGAGAATGTGCGTGGAATTGATTGTAGCTCTCAGTGTCAGTTGGGTGTGTTGTCACAGTGATAGTTGAGTTTGCATTGTATGTGCTGTCAGTTTTGCTGGATCAACACCTGCTGCTAGTGTTTCTTCTAGAGCACTTGATGCCTATGTCCAGGATTCAGCTCACCAAAAGGCTGCGATTATATGGGCAATATAGCATGTGTATAATGGATTTAGTGACAATTCCACACAAGATGTTGTGGATCTTTTTAGAGCTATGTTTCCAGACAGCAAGATTGCAGAAGAATGCATTTGGGGCCAAACAAATTAAAAGTATGTTGTGAATCATGTATTGCTCCTTATGTCAAAGATCTCTTGAAAAGCCAAGTCATTAGCACTGATTGGTTTTTTGTGTCTTTTAACAAGTCTCTGAATAATGTAACACAAAGTGTGAACTTGATATTTGCATTCAATTTTGGAATAAAGAGACATGTTGAGATTTGGCCTTTGATTACTAAGATCATGAATCCTTGGATGTCCCTACCTCACTCTAAACAACCAAAGTGTCAAAGTTTTGAAGTAGTCAAGATTGCAGTGTTTGACCCTTTAATTGTAGCAAAATTGAACTTCTTTGGTTTCATTGCTGTTGATCTCATACCATATTTAACCACACATCAGTCACAGAAGCTGTTGCTTCCCTTTTTGTATGATGACTTGGGAAGTTTGTACGTGGAACCATTAGGACTCTTAATCAAATCTGAGATTCTGGAAGCATGCAGAGATGATGGTAAGGAGCTCCTGAAAATCAGCATGTGAAATGTGAAAAATCACATTAGGAAACAGGATATGCATATTGGTTTTGGTGCACAGCAAGAGCTCTTATCAATCCTCAGAAGGGATAGTGCAACACTAGAAGATTTAAACAAGTTTTGATTGGAAGCAAGGGGGTTTCTAATCACTCTACTGGAAAAGATGTTTAATAAAAGTCCTATTTCCTTCAATATTGTAAAGCATGCCTCTGTTCTGGACCCTAAATTTTTATTATTACAGCCATTTGATGTGTGCAAATTAGGGATGCAAAGGTTGCTTTTTACTCTTGTCCAATTAAAAATCATATGTTCATCACAAGCTGATCAAGCTCTCTCTGAATTTTCTTGTTTCCACACCACCAGCTTAAGAGAAAGAAAAAAAGCTATGAATCATTTCAGAAAAACAGCAATTGTTTAGATGATTTCTATGAGAAAGAAGTAGAGGTATCCAACTTCAAGGTCTTGTCATCTGTTGTTAAGCTTGTATTGGCGTTAAGTCATGGCCAGGCAAAAGTGGAAAGAGAGTTTAATATGAACACCAAAGTTCTTAAAGTAAACTTAAAAGAAGTGTCAATTACTTCCAGACAATTGATCATTGACTATATAAGCAGTCAGAATCCTGTACTGCAGTTATTTCTAATCACAAAGAGTCTTTTGAAATCAGTGTGTTACTCTCGCCAAAGGTATGAAAGAGAATCTGCAAGGAAGCAGCATGCACAGTGTGCTAAACTGGCCATAATCGACAAGGAAATTGAAGAACATTTAGACACTGAATTTCTGCAACTTGCAGATGTGGCTGAAAAATAGAGAAGCTTTGAACTACTTGGAAAGGAAATGGGTTGAAAAGAAAGTCACATGAAAAACAGGATGAGGACAGCAGACTGAAAGAGGCATTGTAGGTTCTTCAAGAAAAAAGAAAGAAGATCATGTAACACATGTGTGAACAGCTTAGCACATCATATTTTTCAAAAATTATTTTAAGATAACAGATGTTATTCATCTTCTTTTTTGCCTTATTTTATTCATACCATCTCAATACAAAATCTTTTTGATACTTGGTCAGGGAAAAAATGTGACATTTTGGAAAAAATCTGGGAAAATGTATATTTTTTATGGTAATCAGGGAAAAATGTAGAAATTATGTGACAAAGGGAATGTTTCTCAAAAAATTTGTACAAACCCTGTTATTGCTGGCCTATGTGGCAGTGGAAAGCTAGGCATTTTGCTGGCTAACTGTATTGTGATTGTTCTTTTCTCACATTTTTAGCACTGTAGCTCAGCTGATGGTACTACCATCAGAAATAGTTACTTTTTCATTGGGATATTTATACATGTGTAAATAGAAGTGTCTACTGTACTTGGGATGTGTTGAAGGGAGGATCCATGCTACAAAAAGGGCATATTAGAATCATTTTAAAGAAATGGCCAAGAGTTGTGTTTATCAGATTCAGAAATGGAAGGCATACTACAGGAGTATGCTAATCCTGTTTTAAGTAAAGTGCAATAAGTAATTTCTACCAAGGTGGGAAAGGAGACTTGGGTTAGAGGCAAATGCTTCTTAAGATGTTTTGGACTACACCCTTTTAAATAGGCTTATTTTAGAGCACAACTTTTAGGCATGTATTTTGTGTGCATAGAATTTTTTCATGTGGTTACTATGATGATATTAACTATTTTCAGATCATCTTTGTGTTTGAATCAGCATATGAGCCAGGCAACAAGATTACTGAAGGTATAACAATTTTCTACTCAAAGAAAGAGATTTTTCAACATTGTTAGGAGTGAAATCAAACTGATCTACCACTGTTCTTTCCTTTTCATGTATCCTCAGGAATCTCCTGTTGCAATAGATGCCTATTTTGCCTGTAAACAGCAGTTTGTAGCTGCAATATATTTTGTTAAATGTGCATTCTTTATTGCACTTGTTATTGCTGGAATCACAAAGTATGTGAAGGTTTGTTAAGATATGGTTTTCTTTGTTATCAGTTTGCAATGTTGTGATGATTTTCCAAAGGCTTGCCAAGAGAGGGTTTTCTATGTTTTCAGTTTGCAATGTGGTGATGAGGTCATCAGAGCCCCACTTTTCATTTGAACTGGGTCTAGTTAAAATGAGAAGTAGGGCTATGATAATCTAATTGTAAAATTGCAAACTACAAGTATAGAAAACCTGTTCCCTCAAATTACTTCTCATAACTGTTTCCAAACATTTCTGCTTGAGAGGGACAGATTAACCACAATCAAAGTGAAAATGTTTGCAACATAGTTGCAAATGCTTTTCATGTCTTTGGACCCCATTCAGGTTCAGGCAGGCCTAGGGAAATCTACCCTTTAGGCTCTCCTGTAGGTACGTGATTGCTTCTACTGTATGTGAGTTGTTGTACAACATTGCATATCAAGACCATTGTATCCAGCTTAGTGCAGGACAGATAAATTATAGTTCAAATAGTTCAAGCTATGTAGCTTCTTTCAACAGAAATGGGAAGCCACATTGCAAAGCATGGTGATGGTGTGAAGGATATTGCTTTTGAAGTTGAAGATTGTGCTAATATTTACAAGGTAGAAACTTTACCTTTTCCACTTTAAACAGTGCACCACTATCAGTACACTTGAATCTCGTGGCATTGTTTATTGTCAAAGTACCCTACATTGGAGTTCTTCCTTCATTTATCAAAACTCGTATCTCTATCTTCGATGATAAAGCATTATTTTTTAAAATACCCTCATAGTTACCAAGTCTGCCACAGTCTGCTTGGAAATCCAGCATTTCAAGCTTGTCTCCAGTCGAGCTCCAGCAACAGCAAAATGTGGAAAAGTCTCCAGAATTTTATGATACATGGAGCTGAGCAATGAATAATACAGTGAAGATTGCAGGCCTCCCCCAGAGCCTCGACTAATGTAAACTCCCGAATGTCTTCTTGTTTTCGGCCGTGACCCCCATTTTTTGGGATACCCCAGAGTAAGCTCCTTCATAGTCACTCAGTGTTGCTGCGCAACACTCCTATGCTATCCAGCATTTTATTTTCCGAAACTTGGCAACCATATGCTCTACAGTAGAATATCGATATAGCAAACCTCCGAATATAGTGAACATTTCACTCTAGCAGAAGCCTTATAAATCATCTCTCTATGAGAAACCTTTGGTATAGTGAACTCTCGGTTTTACGAATCAAACTTACTCTCCCGTTAGCCCAAATGCCTCGGTACAACAAACTCACTCAGCTAAACAGCACAGAAAGCAAATTGGAAATTTCAAGTATCAAAGTTCAAATTTTATGCAGAGTATTTTTCGAGCGCAGTAAAGTTGAACTTAAAGTCTACAGCATTTAAAATGTAATTTGTTTTTAGTGGTTAAGGAATTATTTACGTAATTTGTTGTACTGCCTTTACTAATATGACGCCGTGCAGACGGTGTAGAAAGTGGCAGCCATCTCTTGCTACTGACTTTGAAAGCTCTAAAACTATTGAGGAACTCTACAAATTTTCATTGCTCACTCAGAAACAGCAATCTCCTATTACTGATTTTTGTAGGTTGTAAGCCTGAGCTTTTAAACACGTCTCAAAAGACTATTACAAGCTTGAAGCTTTGTTTTCCTTGCCTTCTAGAAATGTCATAGTTTCTAACAAGTTCTTTAAGACCAAACTAAAATAGTCCTATTTTACCTAAAAATTAAAAGAGCATCATGCATCAATTTTTGGCTTACTGATTGAACAAATTATACGCAGGTAGACAATTCTAACACAATAATTACTATCTCACACATTTCTTCAATTTTCCTTTTAACGAACTCTAGATAAAGGTATTTTTCATTTCCCCTCGAAGTTCGTTGAATCGAGAGTCTACTGTATTTTAGTAACTTATCTCAAGCCTTGAACCCAGTGTTGTTCTGATGAGCTTTTGGAGTGGGGGTGGAAGTAGAGTGTTGCAAAAGTTGTTCCCTAATAAGCCAATTTTCGAAGAATTACCAACAATGCTGTGATTGTTGCGCCATCATTCAACCAAAGCATTGGCTGCAGCTTCTACATACATTAGGGTGTGACACACCAAACCCCCTACTTTGCCATGTCACTGTTTGCCTCTTTATTATGTATACCCATTTTATGTCTATCAGTTTTTCTTGCCATAACAATTTTTACTGGTGCCTACAATGTCTTGCTTTTTGAATACTGGTGTATTATTTCCTTTGTTATCAGAAAGCCATTGAGCGTGGCGGTGTTAGTGTAAAAGAGCCATGGGATGAGACAGATGAGCATGGAACTATCACCTTTGCTACTGTGAAAACAGTAAGTGTTTTTTCATAGATTGCATAGAAAGGATAGGGAAATCTTGTTGCATGTTTCCTAGCTGTAGAATTCTAGAATTTAGACTGGTTTTCAGGCCATCCAAGAGTTGGTAGAGATAAGATAAGTTCCAAACAACAGGAAGTTTGAATGCTGCATCAACCATCATTATGTATTTTAGCGAAGAATGATGCCCTAAAAAGTAGAAAGGGGCTGTCCTGTAGCAAGTTAATGTGGGCTATGATCACTTTGCTATTTGTGGTACTGATATGTTCGTCTCTGTTGTTTATATGCAATCTTAAAAGGGACGAAAATGGACGTTGCTGCAAGCGAAGATAACTTTCTTATAAAAACTACAAAGCTCGGACCGAGTTAGGAATTCATCCAACCTACTGTATGTTCACTATAGGGGGACTGAGCTCTCATGAAGGTCTTTTAATTTTAACAGGGAGAGTTCAGCTCACTTAGCTCCCTTTATGGCACCCCTGATTTTGACTATGTTAGTTTTATTGTCAGTTACTTATGCCCATTGTAAACATTTCTTGATAAATTATTTAGAGTATAGATAAATCATGTCAGTTTATGCTGTAAGGGAAATTTTGGAAGACGTTTTATAGATTCAGTAGTAGATGTAAAGCACACATATCAAACTTATAGCCAGATGCGGCCTAGCAATCGCGTATATTCTACCTGCACATTAATTTTGTATCGCTAAGAAGCAGTAATAATATAAGTTAAAATAATCACAATGTAGCACAGCAAATGCAATAATCCCCACGATAGTCCCACTAGATCAAGTGTATTTTGCTATGAACAGCCCATAGTTGAAATCAAAGCTAGCCCCAGGCAATTCCCTAGAGAGACGTTGAATGTTTTGATTGGCTATTATTCCATTGTTTTTTTCATAGAGTCATTTTACGGTATTTGGATTTTTGTCCAGAGTGCTCCATTTCTACCTTGTAGAAATGTGACGCTTTTTGGAGACTGCAATGCATTTGCTTGCAGTTGGTCCGTAATCTGACGTTGATTTTGGAAATTGGCCTCATTTACCATTGGACTTGAGACACCCCTGATTTAAAAGATGATGAGATATGCCTTGAAGCAACGCTTAATGTATTTGATTTTTGAAAGACTTAGACTCACTTCGCTGTTGGGGAGTATCGTGAACAGAGCTTGTAGAAAGCCTGTTTGGAAATAATTAGATCTTTTGCTTTTTCAAATTTCATGCATTTTTCAAATTTTCAAATTTCATGCATTTTTCAAATTTTCAAATTTCATGCATTTTTCAATTTTCAAATTTCATGCATTTTTCATTTTCCATATTTTATGCTTTTTTTACATTTCATACATTTTTCAATTTTCAAATTTCATCATTTCATGAATTTTGAATGTTGAGTGAAGCTTTCTTTGGGACTAAAATATGTATACTGTTCATTAAATACTGAAGTTATTTAATTACTGCAATGTTCTGTTTCGCTCCTCGTCCAATTGATAAATAAATGTTTAAATCTATGACTTTCTTTTGTTGTAGTATGGTGATACGACACATACGTTTGTTGAAAGAAAAGGGTACAAGGGGCTGTTTTTGCCTGGTTTCAAAGAACCCATTGAACGAGATTGCCTTTCTTCAACTTTGTAAGTTGTTGATATTAATGCCTTTCCACTAAAAATTGCATCCTCTCAATTGGAAAATCGCATTTTGTCTTTCACTTGTTATTGGAAAGCTAGAGGAATGAATACATTTATGAGGCTAGAGCAGGTAGGCACCGCCGAGAGCTATCAAAGGTCCTTGATGTTTTCTCCATTCACCCCTCTCGCAGTCTCTGAAGAATACCATGTAACAGATAATATCTAGAATAGCTTGAATTTGGTAGATCAGTTATAGGTGGACTTAGAAACACATTCACTGGTACTGCTTTGTTTAACACTTCGTTTTGGATGGAATGGAGAAATGAAGACACAGAACTGCTCAAGTTACTTGTTGCTTTTCGATATGTGATGTTTCGTAAGAACAGAGTTTCGTCACAGCAGTTTTTCATCTCTAGAGCTGAGGACTATTTTTTATCATGAGTTTCTACGATTATTTCAAAATTTCTGTTTCTAATGCAAGTTGGTATTTCTTACCATATGCGTACATCCCCTAGACTGACGCATTATTACTTGATTTTGTTGCCTATCCTGTGGCACTAATGCAGTATCTTACACAATTAACAGATTCTATATCATGAACATAGGAACCGAGAGGGGGCACAGGAGGAACTCCTCCCACTGTTTACAAATTTCTATATAAGGTGCCTCTTTTCAGATTTCATATTTACCATTTCTTGCATGTGACGTTACCCCCTGAATTTATGTGCCTCCCAACTTGTTGAATATTTCCTACGTCCCTGTTCTACACTATCCAAGCATCCTCAGTATGTTTTGCTTGCTTATTCTCATCATTTCATTATTAACATTAATATTTAGGCCTCCTGGAAAGCTTAATTTCATTGATCACGTGGTGGGCAACCAACCAGTCGATGATATGACTCCAGTTGCTGAATGGTAAGCAGTTGTCTGCTATCATAATCATTCTTCACTTATTTTGGCTTATTTTCTGTATTGGGTGCGCTTTATTCGGTGAATGCTGAGCTGTTATTTGGAATTATGATGCAGAAGTTAGAGATGATTGTCTTCATATCACGTTACATGTATTCATATACGTTGTCTGCATTGCAATCGCAGGTATGAGAAAGTGTTACAATTCCACCGTTTTTGGTCAGTTGATGATTCACAGGTAAGCCAACTTTTTCATTAAGCTGCATTACTTCATTTACTAGACATGCGGCTTTATCTTTTGTGTTTATACCTTATGCCATAAACATACCTAATATTGCTTATCCAGATTCACACTGAATACAGTGCATTACGATCAATTGTCGTTACGAATTGGGAAGAGACAATTAAGATGCCTATCAACGAGCCAGCTCCAGGTAAAAGAAAGAGCCAGATCCAGGTATGCACGAAGGATAACAAATAGGTGTTGGTTTATCTGTGATTTTTATTGGCTTGAGGTTCATTGCCATTGGTATTAAAGAAAGCTGAAGACAATATTGGCTTTTCTTAAAGCCATTCAACCTAAACGAGTCCTTTGTTTTTGTATTATTCTCACTAGCTACTGTACGATGTCATTACAAAGATAGATACTGGATTCTTCTTATGTATGGGGCAAGCTTTTAAATATTGTTTGCAATCTGGATCGCTGTGGAGATGCCTGTCATTGGACATAATCTGTTTTCTGGCGTAAATTAATTCTGTTACGCTGTTGGTAGACAAATTGCGTCACCTACAGATCGAAATCATATTAATGATTTTGCCCATTTGATCTAATCTTACTTGTACTTATATTCCAGGAATATGTGGATTATTATGGTCAGGCCGGTGTCCAGCATATTGCCTTGAATACAGATGACATCATTAGTGCAGTGAGTTTTCAAAATTACCATATTGGCATGGTCTTGCAATACCTTATGAATACAGGAAAGATTCATTCCTGACTTGAATCTTTCTATTATTCTTCTGAGTTTGAACTATCACGCTCCTATACAATACCTTGATGTTGTTGTATTGTCATCATGGGCGTGGCCAGGACTAAAAGAGTGGGGAGGGCATAAATGAAAATTTTTTGGTTACGCCCTCTATAAAAATATGGCCATACCCTCGTATAAAAGTCGTATTTTAAGGACTCACAGAGCTTGCTGACATTGATGTTGATCAATCATCTTCAATAACTTCTTTGAAAATTTGCTACTACCCCCC
>WIPJ01001329.1:27282-76132 GCA_018155075.1 Cassiopea andromeda | reverse complement strand
TATATATATATATATATAGGGACCATTCTCATGTGACTTATATGACATCCAAAGAAAAAACTAAAATATTAATGAAGAAAGCTGAAAACTAGCTCTAAAGTTCCTATGTCATAAAATTGAATCCAGCGAATCTTATTTTTTAGCAGCAGGTTTTAAAGTTCCGTGAAGTATGTGACATTGTACAAATTACATCATGCCAGCAATTTAATCATTGGCTTTTAGCGATACAGTGTATCGCTAAAAGCCAATGATTAATGGTTTGGGATGTTACTATGCTAGCAAATGAGATTTCAAAGAAACTTGAATGAATTAGTTAATTTCTTCATTTTCTGGAAAAATACTATAACCTATCTTGCGACGCACGTGGCAAAATGCATGGCAGATGTAGTTTTGAAACAACCTCAATCAAACACAAAATTGTAAATTGCAAAAAAACATTTACCATTTGAGGTGTTAAATTCCAGCACATTGTAGCTTCATCTTTATTTCTTTGGCTAGAGAGTTGTTTTACGCTCCAGCTTGACATTTCATGAGAATGGCCCAATATAATGCGAAGAACTGTGCAATGTACGTCTGAAAGATTTTATATTTAAGCGGTGAATTGATCAGAAAGATGTTTTTTATACTTCTACTCGCCGATTACTGTTTTCTACCCTTCATTGGCCTATTTGACCAAAATCTGCTAAGGCCTAAAAATTAAGCCAGTCCACCCCTGACTTAGAATTGTCTTCCTATATACGGATTTCATGTTATTACTTCCTGCCGAGGGCACCTTCGCACACCTAGGGCAGAGGTACAAGGCTTCCAATGAAGGCACATTCTGGATTTTTGCTTTACTTTGATTTGGTACTGGGTGTACGTAAAGCATCACTCGTACATGCATTATGTATTCTCACAGGGGTAAATTTAGTCTTTCAGAATTCTGTCTTTGAGGATACTGTTAGCTTTCAACCCTAATGATTGAGGGTAAGAGAGGGAGCTACCCCAAACCCCAGCACAGGCCCCTTGTTCACTGACGTTTCAATTTAATGGTCCACTTCTTACTGTAGCATATGAATGCATGGAAGTGAAACTCGCACACCTTTCGATAGCTCTATGCTAATTGATGAATGCTTTTATTACTTTTCATTGTGCGATGGCTGTCTTAATTAATTTTTGGTTTCGCATTAGATACTCACCACAGCAAGGGCATTTCTGGGTCAACGAATATTTGATGCGTTGATGAAATGGACGTTTTATGGTCAATTTGCAGCAGGTGAATCAGTCGAGACATTGACTTATAGTGTCAAGAAACTAAGAGAATCCGGTGTCCGGTCAATGTTATGCATACCAATTGAAACTACAGCTACGAACGAAGATGATCTCAAATTGGGGTGCGTTTTTTATTTCCGTAAAGTTCTCGTAAATTTATTCTTAGTAAAAATGACTTTGCATTTAGTTTTAGTTGCAGGGCTCATTGAAAAGCAATTACCATAATTGAATTGAGCTCTGGGTAAAGAAATTTTATTTATTATTTATATTTAATTATTTTTATAGTTCTTTGCTTATTTCTTTTATCATCAATGTAGGCCTGTGGGTAGCAGAGCCTAGAAAGTGTTTGATCTATGGCATAAGCCCAGGAAAACATGTAAATACTTCAAACAAAGCAGATGATTTCGGCCGCAGGCCCCGCGATCCTTAAAACCACCACTGGGCATAAGATCGGCTTTTGAAAGATGATGAACTACTTCAAATGCTGTTGAAGGCAAGCAGGAATACCCAGAAAGATAAACGTTTTTAAAAGAAAATGGTTTATTGGAAAATAGTACTCAACTGCTCAAAAAGTTAAGAAAGTTCAGTACTTGATTTTTGAGACTTAAGGAAGCGCTTTAGTTAGTGTTTATGTATGTAAAATTTGATTTATCTGTGTATAACGTGCCATGTATGTGATGTTGGCTGCACTCTAACAGTTTAAATCCTGTTATTTATCAAGATTTATCATCATTTCAAGGATACACGGAGCTTTTTCATTTTCCATTAATGTACATACGCAAAACAACGGAACTCAAAAATTTTTCTAAGAAAGTCTTTTGAAAGTTTTGATACTGGAATCGTGGAAAAGTGAAGGCAATTTCAGTACTGGGCCATAAAAAGCTTTCTAATAAAAAAACATGTAATGTGGTTTATCTTACATGTGGAATGATGAGAAGAATCAATGTGGTCCATGTCCACAAGTACGTGCGATCGTACTTGCTCTTACCCAGGCTCTTGAAAAACCAAAGCATGAATGTAACATCATCCGTGTCAGTGTTAATGTTCAACATGCAACCACAAGTACCAAGTACGAAGTTGTTTTTGCGACAGTTGATATATGAATCTTGCATCGCACGTGCAGCTTCAGATAATGTAGAGCTATCACTCTTGCAGATAGTCACACATGCGAATTAACGCTCTAGCTTCTTTCAAGTAATATAGGCCCATTTGCGGTGGAATCCCTTTATTTTTGCAACCATTTAAGCTTCTTAACTTTTTGTAGTATACAGAACTGAAATGATATTTTGTAACTGTCTATCTGGGTGATTTACGTTAATATCTAGTCATCCGGTCTACAGAGCGTAGCAGAACTCAACGAGATCTGATATACATACATTTTATAATTTACAGATGGTTGCTCATTCAGGGTAGCTGAAGTATAATAGGGAGGATTTTGATCAATTTTCCCATTGTAATTTTGACTGCTTGCAGGTCTCATATAACGCGAATTTGATTTCATATTCTCAGGAGCAGCATGTGGGAGAAAAATGCTGGTATTGTTAGTGAATGCATTGACATGACAGGTAATGAGTTATACGTTATATTCATCATAGATCGCTTTGTTTGCGAAGACATCAAGAAGCTGTCTGCTACTGCTGAATTGCCAAAATTTTTGAGAAAAATCTTCATGAGCTGCTCAGGAAATGTTAATGGTGTACTTCGTTAAACTGATACAGACTGTTCAGGGGTGATTTCTAGGGGGCTCTGGGGGGCCGAGCCCCATTGTTAAAATTGTTAACCATTTTGGGGAGCTGAGCCCCACAGAGCCCCCCTAGAAATCAATCTTGTTTTTCAAGGTGAATTGACTTTGTCTCCCATGTTTTGTATTGCATTGCTGTGATGAATTTTCTCACTGCTAAATGGCTAACAGGATCACTGTAGATGCTATCTAAATTATATAACAATTAGACTATATCATCGTGTCTCCGTCTTTGAAAATATGAGTGTAGCTGCAAATGGTTCACACCCACTTTCTGGCATTGTATCTAGATCCCCCTTGTTAAAAATTTTAAAAATCACCCTTGAGACTTGTAGACTTTATACTCTTGTGGATCATTGCCAGACGTGACACTGAAATAAACTTTTTGTTGAGTATGAAATAACATTGAATCAACCAAATATTTATAATAATTACATAACTCTTTTTCTGCTTTGAAACCCTTAACTCTGTTAACTCTATTGGTATCATACACATGATTAACTAACCTTATCAAATGCCCCTTCAGCTCGTGACTTTAAACTCTTAACTTGAACTTAGATCTCAAAATATATGATAAATTGCAGAGGAGTGTTACACGTGGCAAATTTTCCAACACAGATCCCTAGAAGCAAATACCGGTCATAGTTTAATCCTGTATTGTTGGACTTCCACCTGGCACAGCTTGCATTAGGAAACTGAAGTAGTACTCACACCAAATGCCTGCAAACGATAAGCGAGGAAGTATGTAGAGCATTAGCCCCTGTCATCTCTGCATTTCCTATAAAAAGGAACAGTGATGACAATGATAAGTTACTCGTTCTTTATTTTACAAGAAAATTTTTTCAGCACAGTACTAGAACTTTCTGACTATTTCCACTAGTCCAGTATCAAAACTTTCATAAGACTTTCTCAGAAAAAGTTATTGATCTCCACTGATTGTGGATACACATTAATGGAAAGTGAAAAAGTACCATGCACACTTCAAATAATGATAAATCTTAGTAACTGTGGAGACTTTCGTATATCTCGTTATGGCTGCGAGGTTGAGAAAACCGACAGTACCTAACAGAAGTTGAGAAGTTAGCCAATATCTCATACATGACATTTTGTTCACAGATAAAGCAAATTTTAGGTACATAAACACTAAAAAACTTTCCTAAGTCTCAAAAATTCAGTACTGAACTTTCTTAACTTTTTGAGCAGCTAAGTAGAACTTTCTTATAAACCACTTTTCTCTAAGTAAGATAGCATGTATTGTAAGGTGATTGTTTATACGTCAACTTTTGAAAATTAGTGTCTATAGCACCTCAACAAGTATGCAATACGAAGCTATAAGAGCTAGCTAAAGCAGTAGATGCATTGTAGTAAGGTCGTTATTTTATTCAAGTCACATTTTGCTCACTTTGCTCTCTAGACAAACTAGAGAAAGGAGGTTTCTCACAGCTAAAGCTTACCGCATTGTGCGAACCAGAACTCCTTGTAAGTATTACTTACATTTGCTTAACAAAAGCAATATATTGTTTTGCTCAGTAATCAGAAATTAAAAGCAAGCAAATCTTTACATGAAGATCTGCTGAGAAAAGGCCACATACTACTTCTACCTGATAAATCCATTTGCTGTCCATTTCTAGCCAATTATAAGACCAAGTAGCTAGCACGTGACAATGAACAGTGAAGAGCCGTACATCTGTGTAGTATAGTAGGCCATCTATTCATAAGAACTTAATTTTTTATTCAGTAGCCTCAAAAATATCTTATGCACACTCAATTATTCCTTTTGGCTCTTTTTGCAGCTTAATATGAATGAAAGATTGATTCCATATGAGTATAACCATGCAGAACCTCATGAATGGAGTATAAGACGGATCGGAGAACTATTGAAGTCGGAAAGATACGAGGTGGACTATGTTAAGATTTTTCATATTGGTCACTTTGTATTGCACCGAGAGTTCCTAATAGATTCTCAACAAGATGATCCCTTTCCAGGGACGCCATAGAAGGGGGCATAGGGGAGCAAATGTCCCTCCTGTTTTTCACATTACGAAGCAGAAGGGGCAGAAGTGTCCTTTTTGAAATGCAATGGCTTATTTTTTGTCCGTTAACATGTTTCAACCGTTAATAGGATACAAAGGAGATGCCATAAGCTGTTGACTAAGCAATGTTTGATTTGAACAGAAAGCTATATCTATGTTGATGATAATTATAGTTCCTGCCAAGGGATAAAGACAAAAATGCCCTATATAGATGCCTCAGAAGCCCTCAATTTTCCGGAGCTGCTCACCTACTGTAGCTGACGCCCTTTATGCTCCTGTTTGCCCCCTTTCCTCACTATCGTTCCGACATCCCTTAATTGTTCTATACATGCTCAGACTTTCGAGATAAATGAGAGCCACCCCTTTATCGAAATATTTTCAGTGCTCAGCTTTTGTGCAAATCATAATTTCGTACTTTCTTTATCAAAAATAAAAGAATTAAAACAGAGTTCAAATAGGTCATATTGATAGAATTAAATGTCACCTATCTCTTACAGGATATAAACATCGAGACTTTTAATGACACAACCAATGAACAGCTCAGAGCGGCCTTCCAACGATTCGACAAACTAGCCATGGTAACAATCTCTTTTGTTTTATTTGCACAGGGATGTTAGGCTTGATATCTATCATTTATTGAATGTAAATATTTGTGAAGTTTAACGCAGTAGCCAGCTGTAGTTGATCGTAAACGTATAGTCCCAGCCAAAAAACAAAACTATTTTCTTGATCTCTCCCTGTTGCACACATCTAGTGATCATTATAGGCATTGTATAGATCGCTGTGTACTGAGTTGAATTTTGACGCATTTTCCATGCGTACTGTTTTGATCTTTGCTTTTGCTATCAATCCATTTTTTAATTTTGCTTTTGTAGAAATGATTTAATTTAAGTAGGGCTGACTCTCAGCGACGTGGCCACGGGGGTGTAGGGAGAGATTGCCTCCCCCCACTTTCGCCAAGATGGTGCTTGAGATCACCTTAAAATCGATGAGAAAATAGGTGTGGGGAGGGTTGGTAGCAAATCTTAAGAGAAGTAGAGGGCGTGACCAGAAATTTTTCATCTATACCGCCCACATTTTTAGCCCTAGCCACGCCCCTGCTGACTCTATACATTTAACACCCTTTTGCATAATGAATTGATATGCATAGTGCAATAGTATGCCTGATAAAACAGAATATATCAAAATAACAGTAATAGCAAAAGAATGTACGTAATGAAGTGATCTACATATTAATCAATGATATAACTGATAAGTCAATATGCATATTGAAGTAAAGTGCTAGCTTTTGTATAGAATTATATGAATAGTCAGCAGGAGTTCTTCCTAGGATATTGCGCGGTGGCAAAACAGTTTGAGCTATCTGAAATGGCCAGGGCCGTTCCTAGAAAATGGACGTGGCCATTCAACATGGATGCGGCCAGTAACCATAGATTGTGGCCGGTAACAATGAGTGGTTCTTATACAACGAAACTCTGCTGACATTGTACACTTGACAGAGGCACCTAATTGTAGAAAAAGTGTATGATTGGGGAGGAATGAAATAGCAGGCTTTGAAGGAATCCCAAGAACTTTTCAAAGCCACACCTTTTACTTTGGCTGTAAATGTAGCTAACGCTCATTTTAGCGTCAAAATGGCAGCAGAAAACTACTTTACAACTATTTAATGTCACAAATTTGCCAACAGAAATTGAAAATTAGGTTGATTTGCCGACGAATTTTTTTGGCTAGGAGGTTATGACACCCCCAAAGGCCGGTTGGTGGGGATCTGGGAATGGCTTGTGGGCAATAGCGTGTAGCTTAGAGTATGTTTACAGAATGCCTTTGCTGCACAGATCAGTTGCTTTGAGAACTTTAGCAAAGCTTTTGGAAGTTTTCTCTGACAATTTAAGTTTGTTAGCAACCGGCTTCTTTCTACAAGTCCTTTTTCTTCAAGATAACAATGTTTTATCGATGTTTTTTTGATTTTCGCAGTCTTGTGCAGAGAAGGGCATCACATTCACTATCGATGCGGAACAGACATACATTCAAGCTGCGTTGGCATTTTTTGTACTAACGTTACAGCAAAAGTACAATAGGACTTATCCAATGGTGTATAACACTTACCAGTGCTATAGAAAGGTAGGACCGTGGCATTCATATTAAAGCCTGGTTACCATATCGTCGTAATCGATAGGGGCGTGTCCCAGTCATGGGATCGGTGAAGCTGCGGGGACGCCTACGAGGATATGGAAGCCAGGCTTAATAGTCTTCCTTCAATATCCTGTTACGCATTAAGCTCTCTTTTGCATGGTAGGAATTAAGACTTTTTTATCGTATTTAGGTATACATAATTTGTTGGTAATTGTTCTGTTTCCTCCAAAGTTTCAAAAAATAAGCTGTAGACGAGGAGATTATGGAAGTGAACGGGTAGCAGTATTTCATAGAAGGAAATTGATTATATTATTTTTTTAATTGATAAGCATGTAAGTTTAAGTTCAAAATTTTCTCTAAGCACGAGAATTTTGAGGAAATTTTCACAAGCTTAAATGCAGCCATTGATTAATCTTTCAGTTGATTTTTGCACTTTTTGTCTTTGTTTTACCTGGCACCTGATCAGAGTGCTCTATATTTTAAAGGATACATTAACTCGTATAAAAGCTGATTATGAATATGCAAAAGCGAATGGCTTCAAAATTGCCGGGAAACTTGTACGCGGAGCTTACATGGCAGAAGAGAGACAGCTTGCAGCAGAGACTGGTAGTGAAGATCCAATAAATGAAGGCTATGATAAAACTACAGAAATGTACCATTCTGTTGTTGACTTTGTGTTGCCTTTAGTCAAAGCAGGAGAATCAGGATTCATGGTTGCAACTCATAATGAGAATACAATTCTTTATGTGCTTAAAAGGTACGATAAATCAATTTTAAAACTATTTGACTTCTTGCACTTTACGTAGTTCTATCAGTTTTGCTTTAACTTCATCACGGTTGCAATTGTTATGCTTGGCAATGAACTGCTCTTCGAGGATTTATCACTCGGGGAAATCTCGTACATTTTTGAACATATCGCAAAAATTATAATCAAAATTGTGATATCCAAGGCAATATTTCACTATGTTGATACGGCATTGTGAAGGAGCCGTGATTATTGTTGTTGTTGCTATATAGATATATACCTCATGGTTTATGCAGAGTAGTTAATGCTAGAAGTTTCAGTTAACAGATTACGTTAAGTTAGAAGTAAGAAGCATTAGACTTACATAGTTTATAGGATGAAAGAGGCCCTCAAGAGTTAGCAAAAATAGCAAAAAACAACTGCCAAAAAATTCAAAAAAATTACTAAAAGTCTCAACAACCTTGCATTTATATTAAAAGAGTCTTGTGTTCCTCTCTGCTTTCAGATTCCTTAGAACGGTAGTAATTGTAAGAAGTTAGAGCCTCCAGTTTGTCTTTGACCTCATGCCAAACATATTGCATACAGCTTGATTTTTAATCAAGCTTCTTGAGTCTACGCCTTGATGATTTTTGACTACCATCACTATTACTGATTGTCCAACCTTCACTCTCCCTAAAGGTAGAGATTTCAGCATCTATCTTGAGGCACTCCATAGATCATTAGTTTAGTTGTTTATATTGTAATTGCATTTTGTAAGTGTCACCCAAAGTCAGAGCTCGGTGACCCTGTGTCTTTTTTGGCTATGGGTGGTATATATTCTTGCATATCTTATTGTGTTTTCGTGTTTTTTAATAATTCGTATATTAAAAAAAAAGATGAGTAGCTTTGGTTGCAGCTAAAGTTTACCTTTTTTGAAATCTATTTCAGAATGAAAGAGCTTAGCATAGAGAAGGAGAATAGAGGAATTTCTTTTGCACAGCTTTATGGAATGTGTGATCACATCACAGAAGCACTCGGTACGCAAAAGTCCTAACTAATTTATGTTTTTAACAGATTTTGAAGTAAAGGCAGGGGCGCAATTGATCAGTCCGGCCGGTCTAGATCCGTTGTCTTTTCAACAAAAAAGCAAGTGTCTCCTTTCACAATGTCTTCTCTTGATTAAAAATGCAGTGTCCTTAACATGGGAATGAAATGGTCCCAGGAATTTTCCGGGACCATTCTCCTGGCACCCTTTATGTTCCTCTTCCAGAATAGTAAGAATGGTAATCAGGCTCATTGGTCTTCAAGAGTAACGAGATCACTAATCCTCTCAAAGTGTTTCTTCCGTTTGTGATTCTGAAAAATAGTACACGTTTTTTTTTATAAGAAAAAGTTTATAAGAAAATGAGGCTCAAATCGTCAAAATCTTAAGAAAATCGTAAGAAAATCACGAGGCTGAACTTCCAAAATTCAGTGTTTTTATAGGCAAAAAATCGGTAATTTCGTCGTTATTGCATTCAAAATGTGAAAGATGGAATTCAAATTCAAGTATACAATAGTATTAACGAAAGCGTAAACCAGTCTAGCCAGTTTATTTCAGCAAAAGTTAAGAAAAATTTAAGAAAATCTGAGGCTCAATTTCGGGAAAATTTAAGAAAATTGAGGCTCAGGCAAAATAGTGATTTTCTTATAAAAAAAAACGTGTATTCCGAAGCCACATTTTCTTTCAGGAAGTTTTAGTGGGCCCTTTTTCGCGGATTGGACCTCTGGCATCGAAAATTCCTAGTTGCACGCCTGAACGGTGTTATACGGAAAGACTGGAGAGAAAAGCACACATGTTCCTATATCCTTGGGATTATTATCTTTACTCCTCTGCCATGCCCATTAGATCGAGTGAAGATATATCGTAGTATTTTACCGTTTGATATAAGGGCTGGTTTCCACATAACAGTAAGCATGTTTCCATATGATCGGAGGGTGCCTGCGATGCATCACCGATGGTTCGCAGGAAATATTTTTAATGGAAGCACTCTTGTTCCGAAGTCTGCGATGCATTGGCGATATCATAACAGCATCTGATCGTTACAATGGTTTCCCGGCATCGCCGATGGCTTTAAATCATATAGGAACACTTATCTGCGATGTATCGGCGATGACCTATTGTTTTTGTATTCCACGTGACATAAATCATCCAATATCAGATAACTTCAATAACATTACGTTCTACGTAATGTTTACATACACACTTAAATTATCTTTCCTTGGTTACAAGCCACTTGCTTACCGATTTTATTCCATATGGAAACACTCGTCTGAGATGGAACGCCGATGGATCGCCGATGCATCCTAGGCAGCTTACGAGTATATGCAAACCAACCCTAAGAGTATAGCATGCCACTAGGGTGCATGTTCATGATAGAACCATTAATAAATTGTGTGGTTTTATGACAATATGAGATTAAGATTACTTCCCACAGTTTGTTACTACCTCTCGCTTAAGAGAGATACCTTGCTTATTTCAAATGATATGAGCCAGCCGAAAAAAACAGTACCTGTACTTTGCACGGTCAAGTCTCCTGTCCTCAAATGGTCTTATTCTACTCTCTATTTTCATGCTATTCGACTAAGATTGCTAGACAGGCCTATTTGCAGTGCTTTTTGAGACTTTGGGGTCAAAATGTAAAAATCGTAAAATAGATCTTTGTGACGTCATTACTGTTACACACTATTTTACTGTTGTACAGCTTATGTTCCAAGATTGCATAGTTACATTCTTTTTATCAATTTGCTTTCGTCTTTTTTAACAAGTGCAACATTTTTGTCATAGGGAAAATAAATGTTGGGGTTTACAAATCAGTGCCTTATGGAACAGTTGATAGTACACTGCTGTATCTTACACGAAGGGCCCAAGAGAACAGATCTGTCCTTGAGAGAGGCAAGATCGAAACGGGGATCGTTATAGAGGAGCTATTTCGGAGAAGCAAGGAATATTTTAAAAAAGGAAGCAAGGATATTGAAACTTCCAGCTAAGGCGTTTCACTCTAGTATTTGCTGTATGCATCTATTATAATAAGTGTACATAAATCAGGCTAAATTAGTCACACCATTTGAAGGGGATTTGCTTTGTAAATTAGGCTACTTGATTTAGCTACCCTATTACCCCGCTTAAGGGTGCAGCCCATTTGAGGACGTACTGTGACCTTGCGCAGGCCACTGCACACGCGCCCTGTAATCTTCAAACAGATAGTCAATGCAGCTGAAAGATTGATGTCATGTATAAAATATTTTACTACTTTTTTCTTTGTAAAAGTTGTTGATTATACATTCAAGTTGAAGAAGAGTTAGATAGGGCATAGAATGTGCAGCTTGCCATTCAAATATTCGATTATGTTAATCTGTCTGTCATTTTATCTTTGCCCACTTTCAAATTTAGTTGTCAAAGAGCCAAGGTGATAAAAATGGGCTCATGCGTCCAATTTAGTTGATTGTTGTTGCTGAAAATTTCGCAATTCTTCGAATGTCTTTGCTAAGAGTAATTGAAACTATTCGAGATACTTCCATTGCCAGAAAGTTGATGGAGATTTCTAAATATTTTATAGTATATAATACATTAGCTTTAGATCAAATAGTTTTTTATATCATTGAAATCCGGAATTCTTAGTTTCATCTGTTCTAAGCTGAGGCAAAAAGTACACTGAGCAGTGGTCTTTTATACACAGATTAAAGTGCAAGAGCATCCATCTGCCCATCCCGGAGGAATTGAGCACGATGGTCTACATGTTGCTTGTAACGGTTAACTGAAGGTGATGGTCTTAATGCTGCCTGCAATAGCAGCATAATTGTTTTGAGAGCAATTCGGAATCTAGCGTTTATGGTTTTTGAAATATCCTAAGAAGCTACAACTGCCATGGACAGCTATTTCTGGGGGTCGCAATGCTTCTCCTATAGGAGTGTGAAAACATGGGACTGTGAAGATGTTCTTTTTCTCTGTTGACAACAGAGAAAATGATGTCTGTATTTAAGACATTTGTATAAACAATTTTTTCTATTCTTTCCATTGCTCATCGCATAGCAACATTGACATCAGAGAACAAGATGCTCAGATACTCTCAAAATTTCGTTAGAAAATGGTTTTGAGTAATATTGAATGTTTGCGGAGTTTGAACATGACTATATACCGCGTGGGACACTGCATGGTGTGGGACAACGGTGTGCGGTAGTGCTAGAGTGGGCATCAATGAAACAGAAAAAGGATTGGTAGCATCCTGGTCACATAATTCATTTGTCTTTATACATCTGTTTTGCTTCGCTAGAATGGTGCATTTTTCAATGCCTTTACCATCATTGTAAATACCTCACAAAGTAAGGGATCCTCACCCTCTAACAACCACCGTTCGTGATCACGAGTATCTATATGTCCTAGGCTTCTGAATTCTGTTGTGCTAGTTGCGACGAAAAGCGAAGTAAGCCTTTTCATTTTGAGTGGGTCAGCACTAGAGTGGACCAACCCATAAGGCTGTAGACGTAAAGAAGGCAAATCCAAACTTAAATCAGTTCTCGTAGAGGAGCTGTTTCTATAACTAGTCACTGCTACAGCATCTTTGAGTGGCTATAACAGGGCTCATACACACTTTATGAAGATAATTCCTTGACTTTCCTTGATATTCGGGGTAAAAAATTATACTTTTTTCCCTAACCCCAAAGAGTAGGCACCAAGCAAAAACAATAATAATATTAACAGTCCTGAAACATTCCAGATCGAACAAGAGTCGTCTTGGTATTATAGCTATATGACATAAATCCTAAGCAGAGTGAAGTGAGACAGTAACAAGTGCATGGGACATCAATATTTTTGAATTAACTCAATACGCTCGGAGAAAGGCTCGTTGAAACTCGGTGCAGAATATGTTCAAAAATTTTTCCTGACTTTCCCTGACCTATTATGCTATTTATATAAAATATTATTCTAAAAAAAAAATACTATTTATTTATATATCCTGATTTTTCCTTAACTTCTACAGTTTGGTACTTTTCTCCCGTAAGTCGCGTAAGCCAGACGTGCCTAAGTCGGAAGTTTCACAAGTCGGACAAATGAGCACGTAAGATGGATTTCGCAAAAGTTAGACTGTTTTATCTGATCCGAAGAGATCCGTCACACAAAATTTTGACTGTAAGTACAATGATGTACGTAAATGTAGTAGAGTGTATAGAGTGTACAGCAATCGAATGGTCAAGATACGGCTAGCATAAGTTATAAAAATACTCTTTGGCACCGAATAGCAATGGGACGGTATAACAAGGAGGGGGGTTGGTGCTTTTGCTAAAAAAGCATAAATTGGGGAAGGTCTGTTGGGGGATTAATATTCAATAGATAGTATGGGGACCAAAACATTTCAAACTTACTGCAATTAGTTGTTTGCATTGTTTAAGTATAAGTTATATAGTTTGCTTTGATTTCCTTAGTTGTTAATACATTGACTTGCGTTCACAAAGCCAATGTAGTTCACTTACAACCTTTTCAAAACTTTGAAATATTTAGGTTAGTTAAATGAGGGGCTGCATTTTTTCGAAAACGCTTAGTTGGGGGCGGTGTCTAACAAATAAAGATGGGTGGTGAAATTTTAAAAAATATGCAAACGGGGACGATAAAACACGTCATTTCATAAAAAACATGTCATTTATACGATAAAAAACATGTCATTTATACGATAAAACACATGTCATTTATACGATAAAATACATGTCATTTATACGATAAAAAACATGTCATTTATACGATAAAATACATGTCATCTATACGATAAAAAACATGTCATTTCATAAAAAACATGTCATTTATACTATAAAAAAACATGTCATTTATACGATAAAAAACATGTCATTTATACGATAAAAAACATGTCTTTTATACCATTAAAAACATGTCATTTCATAAAATGCAACATCTTCTTTTACTGAAAAAAGTTTGTTTTGCTCTGACCCTACCAGTGCTTCCACTTTCAAGGAAATATCCTTTTGTAAGAAAATTTATTGATCAAAAGGAAATAAAAGGGAAATGAAATTTTCAAGGAAAAATTAAGGAAACTCTCTGATGTCTAGAGAAGTGTTAGGAAATTCTTCATTCAAAGCACTTTCAATGGTTATGCAAACAAAATTATTCTTTATTTTCGGCGTGTCCAGGATATTTCATCAACATTCAAAGTTTCATTTGAATTCTGTGTGAAGGCTGACGAAAAGTGCCATCGTCAATTTGCTTATTGATCACACCTATGCTATTAAAAAATTCAAAAAATTATGTCTTGTTGCTGTTGCTCTAACATCTTGCTAAAATAACGTCGGTATGCTGGCAGAGTAGAACTTTGGGATTTCACAGCACATTGCCCGGGTGCGAAAAGACATAAGACATCGATTTTGTGCAGTTCTTGAATGATTGAAACGTAAACTAAATTCAAGGAAATATCAAGCGAAAAAATTTACCTTCACAAAGGAATTTTGTTCAAAACAAGAAAACTTTCGGGAAGTTTAACCAGAAAAAAAATGAAAGCACTGACCCTAACAGACATTCTGCGTGCTTGACTCTAACAGATTAAATGTCGTCCAAATAGCCTATACTACCATGGCTACAAGTAGTTTCAAAAGAGACCATGGAAAGTTCTCCTAATGAGCCCGTTCTGTCCTTTATGTACATTTACTTTTTTGAGAAGCTACTCATCTTTTAAAAATGTGTTCTTTTCTGATGGTTTTACAAGGTTGCTTTCAACAACTACAGCTCGCTCACTCTCATCCTCAGTTGTTTTGTTTATTGGTTCCGGTGCAGCATCATCGGTTGCAGGTTCCTTCTTTACAAAATCTTCATCAATAAATGCACCAGCTCCTCGATGAGTAATGAACCCTTCCTGAAGAGCCTAGAGCAAATGGTACAGCCATTTAACGAAAGCATGATATAAGCTGACGAAAGTGCTTCAATCAGCTGGCCATCAGTGATAAAAAGAAGAGGGTGTACAGAACTGGGTTCATAATACGTGAATCAAAATTCCATGACTGTTCCCTCACTTTTCCTGAGTGATAGTCACAAGCACCCACTTTTTCCCTGATTCCCATTTCACATACTTACAAAGATAGGCAAAGAAAATGGAACGTGATAGATAGGTAATGTATATACAATTGCTATAACACTATGCAAAGTGATAAAGGCACATTTACTGACAGCAAATGGAACACCACTTTGCGAGAAAACATGCAAATAGTTAATGAAAATGATATGTGGACTAAATAAAATTTTTCCCTGACTTGGATAAAAATCATAGAATATTCCCTGACTATTGCAGGTTCTCCCTGACTTTTCGTAAAAATGCCCTATTTTCTAGGTTTTCCAGATCTAGCATGAACCTTGCAGAAACATCAAATGCAGACATCATAACTTGCACTCACCAAACTCAACGGCCTGGCTAGGCCCTGTGGTATTTTCATTCTTCTCGTTTTGTTTTTCGCTATTTCAACAGCTTCAGCCTTTTTCTTTCGCTCTTCTTCCGCTGCTTCTAGCTTGGCATGAGCCTCGGCAATCGCTTCCTCAGCCTTCTTCCTTGCTTCATCAAGTTCTTTCAGCTTCTGCCTTTCCTAGGGGCAAAAAGGAAAGATTCTACTGTAGAGCTTCTATAGTTCAATAACGTAGTGATAAACAATATCATTCTGAAATGGATAAGCACTGTTGAATACCTAGCTTTGAGCAATCGCATGGTCAATCTAATGTAAACGTCACTCTTATCTTAGCGCTATGTAAACAACTTTCTCCATGACACCCTGGAGATAAAAACACCCCTAAGACTGAATACTAAGATATTTAGCTAACTTGCACTGCTACTTGCTTCAGTCATACGCTTGCGGATATATTTTGTATGTTACTAAAAGCCTATCTACTAGAATTATTTTTTACATATGTAAAGAACAACTAGGCACGTACGTAATGTAGCTTGAAATGTACAGTTCGGGTCAGGTGGCCCCAATGGTACTGCTTACGTTTTTTCAGGCTATGTTTCTGTCTAACCATATCCAAATCATTTTCTTTCCTTAATGCTTTTGAAATAATCATTCAAGAGTTAGTACCCAAGTATTCTCCCATCTTGGATGACCAGCAGCTAACATTTTGACTTATGAGTAAATAGTGCGCTGATAGGCCATACGGCAGAATCGTGGCCTCAATTGGCGCTGGGAAACATTTAATTACTTACTGAATGATTTGTACGAGAATTCCATCTTTGATCTAATAAATATTTTACTTAGAAGTGTTTGAAAGAAAGGTAATTGTGCTACAAACTTGTTGATTAAAATATATACTGGTTATTGGCATGAAATCTTGGTTAATAACTGTGCTTGTAGAATGATAAAGTCTAGCGGACTCCGTCAGTTTTCATTTGTACAACCACACTTATTAACTTAGATTTCATGCCAGATATAATTGTATATTGTAATCAACAAATGGAAAACACAATTGACCTTTTTTAAGCATGTGCAAGTAAAATATTCATTGGATAAAAGATGGGATTCTCGTACAGATAAACTAGTAATTAATTAAATGCTGCCCTGCGCCAATTGGGGCGACGGTGCTGGCAAATTGCAGAGAAACCACTCTTTGGTTTTTGGGCAACATCTTGGCTTCCGGTCATCCAAGAAGCAAAAACTATTAGGTGCAAACTCTTCAACAACTTCCTTAACGTCAGCAAGGAGTCATCCTGATAAAATAAAACAGAAGTATAGCCTGAGGAAACGCAACCTTCGAAATTAGGGCGACTTGACGCTACTACAGCAGTCTGTCATTCATTCGAATTAGGTGACAACAAAAGAGTAAATGAGGAATTCCTATAATCAGAGAAGAAAGACTAGAAACATATATGGCAGTCAAAATAAAGGTTATTTTGAGTGCTGCTGCAACATCACATATAAAAGACAGGGTCATTCACTATATTGATCATAGATCTTTCAAGATTTCGTAGTACATGTCCATTGAGTGTGCATTTAACGTAAAGAAAATGAAATATGAAAGAGTGATAGATAGATATATCATAAATTTTGGAAGAAGGATTGGAATATAGAAAAACAACGACAAAAGTCATCAATAGAAGTTACAACACGCATTAATAAATAATAATTGACTGTCAATTATAAATATCTAACCTCTTCCAGTGCTTTAGCTTGTTCCTTTGATTCCTCCTCTAATCCTTCACGCCGCTTTCTTTCCTGTTCTAACAATTCCTCTTGCATACCCTTTATCTTTTCTAAATCTTCCCTCTTTTGTCTTTCATCTTCCAAGATCTTCTCTTGTATCTTTCTAACATTTTCTTCTTCTTCTCTCGCTTTTCGCTCCCCTTCAAGTAGTTTCTCATACTCTTCTTTTAGAACTTCAAGCTCCTCTCTGCGTTTGCGTTCCTCTTCCAGCAATGCAGCCTCCTTCACAGCTTGAGCCTCAGCCTTTTCGTGTGCAATTTTCATGTTTTCCAAGTCCTCAATAAAAACATACATATTGATACATTAAAGTACAGTATAATCTGGCTAACACATATTTCTAGGTACCGGCTGAGTTAAAATGATATACCCAAAGTACGCTTTCATTGCCAGAGCAAGCAGATTTCATAGCCTATTATTTTGAGTGGGCACTGCTCGCAGGCACAAGATGTTACATTTCAACTTTCTATAGGCACTTTTCATCCAAATCTGCACCTGGCCGCCTATTACATTCTATGTTTTCTGCAGATACATCTTTCTCAAATCTGTGCTCGCAGGCAAAAAGTACTTGTAATGAGGCCTAGAAGATATAGACCAAAACTACCAAGGTATTTAATGACATATTTTTTCAGCACTTTCTGCCACTGCTTGAGACTGACATACTTGAAAGTAAGACTTAGAGATGTCTTCTTAACAAAATTGAAGAATTTTAAAGTTACAGCAACGTCTATAAATAGCTCACATTCAAAACAAAATATTCTACTCCTTTCGAAATCAAGACTTCCTTTTTAATGTCTTTTACAAAAGCATTTTTAACACATGAAACTATCTCATTCATCTCTTTCTCTTAGATAGGCCCTAATAGACCGGTAAGAACATTATTAGATTTCTTTGTTTCAGTTATAAAAACACAAATATCAGGATGCTAATGAAAGCAAGACATATTTGTACTAATAGGCCATTCTGTAAAGACATTTGAATGAATTACAAATAAACCTTCATCTGCTGCTGGATTAGTAATTCTTGCTCTTTGACTTTCTGCTCTTCTTCTTCACGAATCTTCTGCTTTTTTGCTCGCTCATCAAACCGCTTTTCCAATTCAATATAAAGCAATGATTTATCCGCTGGACAATCTAAACAAAATTAATAAGCTTTGCCACGTTAGTTGGTAGTAAGCAAGGAGTGATTTAAGACATGATTTATGTGGGTGTAGGGCTTTGAGGAATGCTAACAGGAGTTGGGTCTCTCACACTTCAGATGCCTGGGTAATAAAGTCACATCCACTGTTCACATTCAGTTTTGTCCTATCTTAAACTGCAAGTGTTAAACATTAAGAACAATGTTATTACTACAAAAAACAGTTAATATTTTGAAGTTCACTAAATAGTACAATAATATTGCAGAATCTACTGAATGGTACAAAACCACTGGGGCCACATTCCCTACACCAACCCCCCAGTAAAACTTCCTATGCTAGTGAGGCTACCTAGTTAAATGGATACATAATATCATTCATTTAACATAGCCATAACATGCTCAGCTAATGTTTTTGCACTCTAAAATTTCAATACTAGCTTGAACAGATGTGGCCTATGAGAAGAAGCCAACATATTTGAGTATTCTACTCATGGAAAATACACATGAGGAAATGGATAATGATACCAAAGTCAAGACAGAAATCAAAAGAAAGGCATTTGCCTCTCAATGACTTCTGATTTCCAATAGATTGCCAGTAAACATTAGAAACAAGCATTATTGAGTGGATTATAAATGTAAGATAGAACATGTAAGTACTCAAGCAATAATGAAAGAGGATACTAGCTTCCAGTCTTTGTCTACAATACAGGACCCTCATTGATAGCAGTTCCTTTTACACAGAAAAATTTATATTGTATAAATATGCATGCTTTTATTATTATAAAAAGATAATCTGGGATATAAACTTTTTAAAATAAATGGCTATGTTCTTCCAACTAGAGATACTTCATATTTCTTTTTGCAAAGAAGATGCCACCTGCAATCTCTAGTGCAGCATCAAATGAAACAGATACCAGTGCATGAATTGATCTTGTGGCTAAGTTGAGCCCAAAAAGGGACCAACAATTTGTCAAAAACCTTTTAACACCTAAATTTAACAAAAATTTATATATGAAATAAGTCAAAAATCCAACATTAATTTGAATGTTGCTACAAATCTGTACAAAATAAAACAAACTATCAGCACAAATCTACAGAATATAAAATTAAGCACCTAAAATGACAGCTTTGGCCACAAGGCACCTTTTTGAAAATTATTTCACCAAAATATCATCAGTGCAATTGGACAATGTATGGGTAGTAAATATGGAAAAATGATTTTACAACTATTTGTTGCTTTTCTATGAAAGCCACCCACTGAATTTTGGAATGTATTCACAATGAAATAGAGAAAGCTTCAAAGCTACTTTTGCACAGCAGAGATACAGCAAACACAACAAAGTCATGCTAATGCCAAATAAACAGCAGATTCTGATAAGAAAATTGCAGTGGTTCAGTAACAAAACAGCCTTGATATATGTTTTATTTTTCCACACTAATGTTGAAAAAAATTCTATTCTGCTTGATCCAGCATAGCGATAATTCATAGTGTCAAATCTAGAGAAACATACCATGATGTGTTGCCATGCCCTTTTTCTGAAATGCCATATCCTTTTCTAAGTGCTAAGCCCCTTTCTCAACAAAATCATTAAACAATTCTGTTTCTAAAAAAACCATCAATTGCTATTTCTACCATTTAAAGGATAACAAAAATCTGTTTGTGGAAGATAAACATGCATTTTGGGGGCAGGTGCTCTCAAAACTAGTTTATGTGCACTAAAAGTGTTCTTTTGCACTTTGGGATCCCGTGCCCTTCTCAGATCCTAGATTCAACACTAAATTCAGAGAGATCACTCATGCAGGAACAGGTACATGTGTTAATTGATGCTCTTGCAATATTTTCTTTAAGGCATAACTAGAAGTGCTCTTTTCTGCTATGCAAGTGAGTGCTGCTCTGGAAAAGCCTCAGGATATGAAACATGAACATACAAAGTAGCATTAATGCTATATCTTCGAATTAATAAATTCTTTCAGTAATCCAACAGCACATGAGGTGTAACCTTGCTTATGGATTGCCTGTCTTCTGCCACAGATAAAGCTTCCATGAATCAATATGTTTAGGCACTTTCACAACCAACTATCAAACATAAAAAGTTAATTAAATAACTAAATAAGCACAATAAAATATAAACAAACCAATTATTGTTTGAATTAGATTAATCCATTCATTTTTATCACTTTGAGTGTCAGCTTCCATCTCATAGCACACATTTTTCTCTCCACAAAGTACCGTAAATCTGCACTTCCAAGTCTTTGAATCAGGGATGTTCTCTATTTTTGACTTTTCATTAAGAACTATATATCCTTTCAAGTCCTTCATTGTTCTAGTTGTATAGTATGAAAGTTTTCCAGGCTGTAAAACAAACCAGCGTTCTTTCATTGACTTTACTTTGTGTCCTTTCTTAATCAATATCCCTGCTTTGACTATTTCTTTTAGGTACTTGTTATCGATGGCAAGTAATCCTTCTTCATATAAACTACAAAATGAAAAATAATTACAAAATGTAGGTTGTAATATACAGCACATTACTCCACCTAAATCTTAGTAGGAGAAATATAAATCATTTCACTGTGTAATGGGTGCAAATATATTGTTCATTTTTTGGACAAACCTTACTTTTAGTAGGGTTTATATGAGGGGGCATAGAATATGGTCACATCATTATTAGAAGCAAAAATTCAAACCAAAAAATGAAACAACAGCCTGAAAACAAAACAAATAATACAATAACAGCATCAACAACATTTTAGTTTAAGATGCTGACATCATTTCTAAGTGATAATACACACTTGTTTATAAGAAAGAAACTATCTGGCTTCAGCTTGGATGTTTCTTAATATTTCATCAAATCCAACCTTAAATGTTTCTTAAACTTAAAGACTTCCTATGACAATAACAACTCAGATTAGGCAATCGTGATGCAAGAAAAACGATGTTCAAGTTCTGTGAGGCATGTAATAGATGTCAATTCTCTTTGCATTCTACTTTGATCAAAAATTTACTTGTAAAAACAGTTCTTTATAGTCATTATTTGAAACTCAGCTTGCCTGTGATTTTTAAATGTTTCTTAAGTTTTGCCTGATTTCAGCCTCATGTTTCTTATAGACATGTTTCTTATTGACAAACATATAGTACCATCACAGACTACAAATTCCATAGGCCAATGGTTTTCAACCAGGGTTCGGCAGAAATCTAGGGTTCCACCAATACAGTCTAGAGGTTTCACCAGAAATTACAGCAATGATATGATTGGCATTAATTTGTAATTCTCCTGTACAGATATGTGAGAAAATGGTCCTCAAACCACTGGAATGCCTCCTTGGGGTTCAGGTTGAAAACCACTGTTACAGACTATAAATCAACATCCACAAAGAGCAAAAGCACAAAAAGCAACCATCAGTGGGAGCGAAATTGCACTTCTAATAACTGAATGTTCCAATTAAGTGGATTTCTAGAATTACCTTCTTGGAGAAGAACTGATATACTTGGATTCAAGACACTCAAGGAGCTTCCAAAATGTCCAAAACTCTGTTGATGAGAAGTTATCCATTGGGCCTGATGTCCAAGGTGTCCCTATTGCTTTCATGAAACTCTCCAATATCCTTTCAACTTCATCTTTATGAATTACTAAGTCTCCATGAATATCAAATTTATTGAATACTCGCAGCAGTAGAAAAGTATCTGGGCCTGAGAGTATCCTTCCATCTGGTGATCTCACTTTGTTAATAACAACCCAGCTTACTTCTTCCAATCTACCATAATGGATTTGATTCCCTTCAGCTTAAAACAGAGATAAGGTTTATACAATACAAAGTAAAGTACAGAGGAGTAAGTGATGATGAAAATAATGAATCTTCAAGACTACTCTATCTTGATCATTGGTTGCTATTATTCCAACTGCAACTGCAAAATAAAAACTTATCAAAGGCATTTCCTCATTGTTGAAATATAGTACAAGCATGGTCAATAAGCAATGCCATTATTATTTGCATATCATACTGCAAATTGCATCAAAATTTACTATCTGGCATGGTGAATGACTTATGTTCTAATACCAATTACAGTGGAACCCAGTCATATGGCCAACCTGATAATACAGTCAATTGTTCTTGGAAACATTATACTAAAATTGCAATTGTCCAATTTATAGGACCTTTAATAATCAAAGATGCTTGCTTTTCGTTTCCTTGCCAAGGACTTAAATACTGTATCCAACAGCTCCATCTACAGCTATCCCAACAACCTTAACATCTACTATGCATCCTACTTTTCTGATTTGAGGTCCCTGTTCTTTGCATTGAGCTTGGTAGTGTATGTCAGCCATAGTTGCAGCCACACAAATTCTTGTAAAATTATTATTCAAGCTAGGCAAGGATTCTTCTTACTCACATTCCTCTCAGCTGTGCAAAATTCCTATCCAAGTTACTTTCAGCCATGCCATTTCTAGGCCATAAAACAAATCCCCCAGACATAAGGGAGCTGTCAATTTTTAATGCTAAGTACAGTAGTGGAAAAACTCTTAGAGGGGTGTCAAATTTTTTGCCTTGTTTTATTGAGTTGCCAAATTGTTTGCCAATTCATGATGGCATATCAAAATTTTGAATAAATTACTACAATAGATATTATGTATAAGCTAAGTGCTAAATGCTAAGGTCTTCTAAAAAATAAGCATAAAAATGCTTACATTTTCAAAATGTTTGTGGGCAAAAAGTCATTTGAAATAGTCAGTCTGCATTATTTGTTTCTTTGATTCCCTTTTTCTTTTCCATTTTCTTTTCTTTCATATCCAGATTGTTGGCATTAATTAGCTTTTAACTATATTAATAAATTTTACCTGTTTATAATCATGTGCTATATTAATAAATTTTACCTGTTTATAATCATTGGCAAGATCAGTAAGAAGGGGATGATATTTTAGTTCTTTATGACAAGCATTATTGTTTAAATTTGTTTCAAAGCCCACATTTAATTCTATAATATACAGGACATTGTTAGCTGTAGAAAGAATAATGTCAGGATGAAGACTGTCACCAGTAATGGTACAAGGATAGAGATAGCCAGGCAGATCTGCATATAGTTTAGCAAACATTATGGATTGTAATGTTTGAGCAATAAAACTTAAAGCTGAGTTATGCTACCAGTTATAATGCCCTTGATCGAGATATGTCTTGCAGCCTGCAACAATATGGAGGAGTGATTCAAGCTGAAGACAGAAGGAACAGTCAGAAGATGCTGAAAGACCCCATAAATGGAGGTTTTTTCTAGTTGTGACAGTATTGTTAGGTATTTGATGCTGAAGTAGAAGATGTTTGCAGGTGGTTTGCTTCGAGTTTTTGACCACAGTGAATTGAGCTGTTTTTTGGGTAATGCTCAAGGAGGAAAGATATGATTAAACCCTATGATGGCAGTTGAGACTGAAGTCTACTGGTGTGTTCATCACAAATGGATTTCAAAGTCTGCTTTATACTTCTATTACTATCATATTGAATGTTTGCTCCAACGTTGGTATTTTTCCATAATTTGTTAATGTTTCATCACTGGATAACTTAAGAGAATAAAAATACTAATGCTAATAATTGTATTTTTAGCACTCTCACACATAAGATTCAAAGCAACTGACAAAAATAGTGAAACTGTTGGGTTCCGGGGCACTTGCACATACCTAAGACAAGAGGGCTGGGCTCCTATTGAGTGCACATCTATGCACATGTATGTTCCTCCACAGGGGTATATATTGGTCTACAGATTCTTTTTTCTAGAAGGTATCTGTCTACTATATTGTTAATTTTGGTCTTGTCCCCAGAAAAACATTTTAGACAGAAGAACTGTCTAAAATGTCAGAAAATACCCCTTCACAAGATAGGAATGTTAGAAAAGGAGATGAACTTGAAGAAAGAGTTCAGTATGAAGGGCACTTCTTCCCCATTGCCCCCATGGAAGAGGTCAGAGGGGGCAGCTACCCCTCCTGCCTCCCAGAGCAGATGTCCCTAGTTAGGGTACTAAATTTTTACCCCCATGTCAAAATGGGGCTTCAAATATTATTCAATATAGTGAGTGGGATAACTAAGCTTTTCCATTTGTCTCAAAAATTCTTTCATCCCTGTACCCAGCACTAAACATGACAGCTCCTTTATTCAAAGTTCCCAACCTGGAATGGAGATGCCAAAACCACATTTCCAGGTGAATCCACGCCCTCTGATATCCAAGAATGAAAGCAATTGGTAAATACTGGGCGAAAAACTAGCTATATTCTATAGAAAGGTTTGTAGAACTAGAAAGTTTGCTTGGTTGATATAACTATGCCACAAAACATACCTATAGCTTTTCCAACTAGATGGTGGATATATTCCAGAAATCCTTCTTCATCTAGCTTCTTTTCTTCTTCCTTGAAGGCTTCCAAGTGTTCTGGCATATATAAAATGTCCAACACTCTACAAACATTGGCACAGATTACTTGGAGGCTGCTCTTATTCACCAATCCCTTTTTATTGAAGTCCAGTACATGGAAAATATGCCGAAAGCCATTCTCCAGAAAGTAGTCCAACTTTCTGGCTGGGGCAGGCTTTTCTTCCGATCGCGGGGCGTCAACTGCGTCAGTATTATCTAGCGACATTCTACTAAACACTTTTTACATAAATAAGTTGGTACAGGAAGACGTGACGGTCCAAATAACTTCCGCCTTTTTCACATATAGTGCCTGCTTCAGCGTGTTTCAGGTACAGGAATTTCCAACGTAGTGCTCTATTACATGGTTCTCACGGAGGAACATTCCATCACGTTCTTGAAGTGGATAACAAGCGCTGGTCAACACTAAATTTTGTTTAAGTTTCTTGAGCAGATTTGGAACGCAATAAATGCGCTTTCTCTGAGCCGCTCCCAAAACGATTCTTGGGGGTGGTTAGTCTTTCCATTCTGCCGAAAAAATTGGGCGCGTCCAACCACGGATGGGGTCGGGAGTAAAATTGGAGTGGTTATACAATGAATCCAGTGGCGACTCGTGGTATTTTTCGCAGGGGGGCAAGTCTTTGAAAACCTGGATGTAGTCGAAAATATTCAGTTCAGTTCAGTTCACTTAATTTTAAAATTCCACATCATACAATTACAAGCAAAATTAATAAAGAAAATACAGAATATTCATAAAAAATTACAACATACAGAAACTAACAAGCATAAAGAATTATTGTATAAGGGAATTTCTTAAAGGTGGAGCTCTCTCAGTAGCTAAACTAATCGAGGAGAGAGCACCCCCTGATGGTAAAAGCCTATATAATCATTTCAATTCATGTCAATATAACAGGAGTTTGGTTGAAAAATCTCAAGCAGATTAATTCCAAACAGATTTTAATTTGCTTGATAATTAATAGAAAACAAATGAGATTTCAGTTTAGAGCGAAAATTTGCACTTGAGGGGGCTTGTTTGATCAAAGTGGGGATATCATTCCAGGATTTTGCACCTGCGTATCTAATAGATCTTAAACCATATAGCAAGGTATTTTCTTGAGTCATAACAATACCACCTTTGGAAACCTGCCGTGTATTATATTGATGAACAGAAGTCAAAGTTTCAAAGAAATCTTAGAGAGGCACACCCAAAAGTGACATTGAATAGCTTTACCTCCAGATAGTACAATACACGTTCTTTTTTCAAATAAGAAATATATTATCTGGCTTCAGCCTGGAAGTTTTTTAATATTTTGTTGGATACAGCCTGAAATTTTTCTTAAATATAAAGACTTCTGGTGATAAAATAACCCAGCTTAGGCAATTATGATTCAAGAAAAAGGGTGTTCAGGTTTTTTGAGGCATGTAATGGATGCTAATGCTATTTTCTTTCTAGTTTTATAAAACATTTGCTTACAAAAACAATTCGTTAAAGTTATTGTTTGAAGCTCAGCCTGCCTGTCTCTTAACTTTTACCTACTTTCAGCCTCATGTTTCTTATGGACATGTTTCTCATAAAAATGAATGTAATCAGAAAATTTATAAGAGACTTTATTGCTTAAATCTGCTTCAAGAATAACAACCATCAAAAGCTATAAGTTTCTCTTCTGCTGTTTAGAGAAATAATCAATTCAGATAATTTTTTGTAAAACTATTTTGTAATTGAAACTATTCATTCTATGAACACTAAATAGTATAAATTGCCTAGAATGATATATTTTTGTACCAAAAATCCAAAGAGAATCTAGGTGATGTAAGCAGAAACTATCAAATATATGTTGGTTTGCAATTTTAAAAAATGCATAGAGCTACTTAAAAAGAAGTTTAGCTCTTCTATTCTTGAGCTTGGCAAACATATCAATCAGATTTTGATTGCAGTCAATTGAGAGCCAAAGCATCGAGTCTATTCTCAGACATTGTGTTTCTCAAGAAAGTTTTCATTCTCTTTAGCAGTGGTGGCTGGTAACATTTTTTCTTGGAGAGTGGGGGAAAGTGTCCAAAAGTTGGGCATGATCCAAATATGTTGGTGTGCCACACCCTAACTACTGCCATGACTTTCTCTGACCTATAGTGGATAAAAAGGGTAGGGGAAGGAGGCATATTGCAGTCATCTTGTCTCCTTAAGCATTCATTCTGAGGGTTGTGATAAATAAAACATAGTCCTGGGTATGATGTTAAACTATATCCGGTGGCGAGGCTCCGATTGAGGACTTTCAGAGTTGTAGGGAAAGTGGAGTTACCCTTTAATCTGCCATTTGCTCCCACGTCCAACCTGACCCGGGATGGTAGCACCTGTTTAGGGTCCCTGCTGCCTTTGTAGGGTATGCCTCTTTAGGCAAAAGCTAGGAGAAGGAAAACTCTGAGTACAAAGCACCTGCTGCCTTGCAGGTCATGCCTTTTAGAGGCAGGGGCTAGGCCCACCGCCGATACCTGTAGTTGGGGTAAGCAAGGGCATGCTACCATAAAATCTCAGCCACATATGTAACAGCAAGTAAAAATCATGAGGGAACAGCAAATGTGGGATCAATGGTTGGAAAAGTAGAGAAGTCGCAGCGATGCTAGGGAGGAGAAAGGTCGATGTATGTGTATTTCAGGAAACAAGGTTTAGGAATGAAGGGACAAGAATGTATGGGAGTGATGGTGAAAGATACGAGTTTTGATGGAGTGGAGGTAGTGAAGGCAATAGTGGAGTAGGAGTCATGATAAAGGAAGAATGGAAAAAAATATAGTTGAGGTAGCGAGGTGGTATGAAAGAATGAGGAAAATAACGATGGTAGTAGGAGGCAAGATGACGCATATTTTTTCAGTTTACGCACCACAGCAAGGTAAGCCAGAAGAGGATAAAGAAGAGTTTAGAGAAAGGCTAGCAGAGAAAATTTCAGAGATAGTAGAAGAAGATACAGTGGTAATTGCTGGTGATATGAATGCTCACATTGGGAGGGACAGGAGAGGATGTGAGGAGGTGATGGTGGGAATGGAATAGGGCAGAGAAACCCAGAGGGTGAAGAAATGCTGGAGCTGTGCCAACAACATGGTTTGAAAGTTTAATACACAATGTTTAGAAAGAGGGAAGAACATCTAATTACATACAAAAGAGGTCTTGTAAGGACACAGATAGATTTTATAATGTCAAAGGGAAGAAGTGTGAAAGTGTTTGATATAGAGAGATATAGAGGGAGATTACTATGGAAATAGCAGAAGACGTTTGCGGAATGACAACTGGTCACATTCAGAGAGAAAGAGAGACATGGTGGTGGTGTGAGGAGGCTAGACAGACAATAACAGCAAAGAGGAAGGCTTTCAAAGAATGGCAAGCAGACCAAAGTGAGGAAAATAAGGAGGTATACAAGGAGAAGACAAAACAGGTAAAGAGAGCAGTAGCAGCGGCAAAGGAAGCAGCGTGGCAAGAGTGGTACAAAGAAATTGATGGCGCAGAGGGTAGACAGAAGATGTTTAAGATAGCAAAGCAAATGAGGAAGGAGAGAAAAGATATTGTCGGAGGAATATACATTAAGGACTAAAATGGAAATGCATTAGTAGAAGGACAAGATATAAAGGAAAGTTGGAGGAAGTATTTTGAAGAATTATTGAATGAAGAGAACCCATATGAAGTAGATGAGGAAGCTAAGGTAGAGGGGCCATTGGAAGATGTATCAGAGGCAGAAATCAGGAGAGGGCTAAAAAAGATGAAGAAAGGTAAAGCACCAGGACCATTAGGAATGACAAGTGATATATTGAAAGAAGTGGGAGAAAAGGGTATAGAGGAACTAGCAAATGTGTTTAGAAATATACAAGACAGAAGGAGGATACCATTAGAATGGGCGGATAGCTATACAGTACCAATATACAAAGCAAAAGGAGATGCGCTATCATGTAGCAAATATCGAGGAATGAGACTACTAGAACAAGGCATGAAACTGTGAGAAAAGATACTGGAAGAGAGATTAAGGAAAATAGTGAAGATAGATGAATGCCAGTTTGGATTTCAAGAAGGAAAATCAACAATTGATGCAATATTTATATTGCGGGAAGTACAGGAAATGCAAAAAGAGAAGAAGAAGGAGCAGTTTCATGTATTTGTGGACGTGGAGAAGGCTTTTGACAGGGTGCCAAGAGAAATTATTAGATGGGCTTCAAGGAGACTAAAGGTCCCAGAGAGACTGATAAATATGGTAATGGCTCTATATGTGAATGCAAGCTCGAAGGTAAAAACAAGTTGAGGAACATCAGAAGAATTTGGGATGAGAGTGGGGTGCATCAGGGTTCACCATGAGTCTTTTGCTGTTTGTGTTAGTAATGGAGGAGGCAACAAGAGGAGAGAGCAGAGGATTTTGGGAGTTGTTGTATGCAGATGATCTGGTGATAACAGCAGAAACTAGAGAAAAACATGTGATCGGTTTAACAGCTGGAAAAGGGCAATGGAGAGAAGAGGTTTCAAGGTCAATATGGGGAAGTCTAAAGTAATGTTGACTGGAAGACGACCAAACAAGAGACAAGAAGAGGGAATATATCCATGTGGTTGCTGTGGGAAGAATGTGGGCATGAATTCAGTATTATGCACAGGATGTGGTAAATGGTGTCATAAGAGATGCTCAGGACTAAGTAATGTAAGTAATGCAGGAGAGAACTAGAAGTGTCCAAGTTGTATGGGAGAAAACAGAGAACAACGACAGGAGGAACGGGATATGAAGGTAGATGGGAGCGATTTGGAAAATAGTAGACCAATTCTGTTACTTGGGAGAAATGATGACATAGGAGTCAGGTGCAGGAGAGGCAGCAAAAGCAAGAATAGCAGCAGCTTGGAGAAAATGGAGAGAGATGAGTAGTTTGTTGTTCAACAAAAGTATTCCATTAAATAATAGGGCAAGTATTTATTGTGCTTGTGTGAGACCGGTGATGTTATATGGAGCAGAGACATGGGCAACAACAAAGACCATAAAGAGGAAGATATGTAGTTATGACCAACGGATGCTGAGATATATGGCACATGTGCAGTGGGAAGACAGAGCGACTACGAGAAGATGTGGAATCAGGGATATAATAGATGTGCTGAAGAGGAATAGATCGAGATGATATGGTCATGTGAGAGGAAGAGATAATGATCATGTACTTAGTAAAGCAGCAGAAATAGAAGTGGAAGAAGTTAGGCCAAGGGAAGACCGAAAAAGACATGGAAGTGATGTGTGGAACAGGATATGAGAGAAAGAATATTAGGGAGGAAAATATTCACAACCGAAAAGAGTGGAAGAGACTCATAGACCGTCCAACTCCGTAAGGAATAAAAAGGATGTTAAACGAGGATGATGAATGATGATGATGGTTGTGATAAATAAAACCTATGCAACTTTCATGATAATACTTTCAAGAGAACACTGTTAATGCAAGCAGATGTAGGAAGTATCAAAGTTTTTTCTACCAATGCTTTGAATTTCTTTCAATTTTAGAGGTCTTTGATTCAATAAATGAGAGACTTAGCTCTGATATTTGTAAGTTGTGAAAAACATCAATTACATTTTGGCTGAGGCCTGATCTATAGCAATTCAATATGTTTTCAGACATAGGATTTCCCAACATAACTTTTTCCTCTCAAAGGACTAAAAAAATCCTGTTCATTCAACAGATTTAAATGGAATTGTGATGATGACCCTTAGAAACAGTTCAGTCTCAGAGAAATTACAAGTTAGACTGGATATTACAAGCTGGGGGTAATGGAACTGCTTTATGCCATAACTAGCCATTAACCATAGCCCGTGGTTAATGGCTGGAGCATGCGCAGATATGAAAAATTAGACTGAAATTTTGATTCAAGGCAGTTTCTTTGCAGACAATGAATTGAATTCTGCACTCTCCAGTTCTTTCGTCAGTAGAACGGGGGTTCGGGTCTTCACTGTAGAAGTGGTCTGAACGCTAGAAGGCACATACATGAATGTTATATAATCCAAGTGAGAAGGAAAGGAAGTGAAGATTACGAAACATGGATGAATTTCGCCAAGAATGTAGCTGCTCTGACTTTGAGCAGAAGTATACCTCTGCTATTTTGCCCCCATATAATATTTTTGAGAACTACATAGTGTGCATCGTAAGGTACTGCTCCTATTCTATATAGAGATGCTCCCTTTGTAGAAAAAGCTTGCAGACGAAGTCGTTCATGTGCATATGAGAGCCTTCAAATGGTGTTTCATCCCTGTCTGAAAACATCAAATATAAATACGGGACCATCTACGAGGTCGGGGAGTGGAAGAAACTTTTAAGTACCGTAGCTTCCTTTCTTTTCTTCTTGGATGAATCGCACAATATCCATAACGTTTCCGTAGAGGGCTGCATCGTTATGCACTGAAACTTTATCACACATGTTCTTATATCCATTTTCCTTATTCTGATCGTTTACGTACTGTTATGTTGGGAGTTATTTTAGCTTGTACTGTTAGGTCCCGAATAAGAGTCCCCTCCTTATTAAATTTTCGATTTTCCTAGGAGAAGGCTGTATAAAGTTGGTACTTTTGTTGAGTAACCCAAATAACAAAGGAGATATATGTGTCAAGATTTCGAAAGCATTTGCTTACATAGATAGCAACCGGAGTATTTTGTATTTGTGCTGGTTGTTGCACAGTTAGTGCAAACTTCGGAAACTCCCCGCTTATTCCGGCCCCCCCCGCTTATTTTATCTTAATGAATTTTCCAACCTCCTCCTTATTAGGATCCCCCACTTATTCGGCACCAAAGAGTGGATGTAGTTTCAGATAAAGTTTTTGATGCCCTGTAACACGTTAACTAGTTAAAAGTAGTCTAGTATTTGTCAAGTATACTAGATGCGCTTTTCATACAAAAAAGTTGTACAAGCAGCGATACTGTGCTTTTCATACAGAAATGTGATACTGACAAACAGCGCTTTTGATGCCCAAAGTATCCCAATTATAAAAGAAACTAAGGTGGATGAAAATAGCTGATTTAATCTCATTTGAGTCCAACCAGTTAGTCTTTAGGTCTTTAAATAATCAGGCTCCTCAATATATTTGCAACCTCTTTCAAAGAAATTCTGATTGCAGCTCATGAGACTTGAGAAATACTGCAACGGATCTGAGGCTCCCAATGTAAACTTCTTCGAATGGACAAAAAAGTTTTTCTTACCGCGGAGCCACGATATGGAATAACCTTGCAATTGGTGTTAAACAGGCACCCTCCCTTTCAGTTTTTAAGAAAGGCTTCTCTTAGATAATTAGCTTGATTAGGATTTAATCTTTTTCTTTCAATTCTACAATTACTTATACTTATACTAGGCTTTTAGGACGGTTGTATTTTACTTTCTACCTTTTCCGTTATTTTTCGATTTATTGTAAGTAGTTAAGTGGAGGGCCCCTTGGAAATCAGCTTCATTGCTGAAGAATGTCCCTCCTTACATATATTGAATATTAATATAAATATATAGACAAAATAAGGCTGATTATCTTATTGTTAAAATTTGTGGTCAGCCTTTCGTCTACTAGTTTTGCCGAGAATTTGCAGCCTCGATGGCAGCTTTGGGGGCGCTTTGCCCTCTTTGCTCCCTCAATATGCGCCACTGGCCCTATGTTACCTTATTGTTTTAACTCTGCATTATGTCACCGGAGTCCTTTTATTAAACTGTCAAGTCGACAGAAACCGCTCAAATGTCTTACCCCCGTACTACTGACGAAAGAACTGGAGAGTGCAGAATTCAATTCATTGTCTGTAAAGAAACTGCCTTGAATCGAGATCAGTCTAATTTCTCATATCTGCGCATGCTCCAAACATTAAGCACGAGCTGTGGATAATGGCTAGTTATGCCATAGAGGAATTTGAATGTAGACAGCATGAAGGAAAAGAAATTATTCACAGTATTTTCTACACCTAAAACCTTGAAAAGAATCACTCTCAAAAGGTGGTTGAACTAAGATATCTAGTGAATTCAACACTGAGAAATATTGTGATAATACACCCTCAAAAACTTCGATATCACAGATATTTCGTCTCAAAGGTTTCAAACATAAATTAAGAATGCTATCCAAATAGATAACAAATTTGAAGGATACAGATTTTGCATCATCTTGTGGCATGCTGCAAACTAACTGAAACCATTCAAAAACTTTTCAGAAAAAATATTCCTGAGCACTAAAATATTCTGCAAATGATGTAATAAATGAAATGTTTCAACTGCAATTAGTCCCAAACAAAATTTGAGTTATAAATTCAAGCGATGCACCTAAATTACAAACTTGCTGAGTACTGCCGTCTAAAAAGTACCACAGAACTTGATGTAGTCAATCGCCATTGACTGCTTATGGAAACTGTCTTAATACAAGATCCTGTTGCAAGACCCAGGCTATTAGGGCCTAGATGCTTCTCCTCCAATACTCCTTTTAATGACACAGGTGAAGAACTTTAACTACCTTCAAAAACTCAGATTGCAGTATTGACCTGTGAGTTATGTGATCAGCAAGTATTACTGAAGATTGCAAGTCGTTTAATTGAGATCTATTGCGCCAGCATGCTCGGAGAGAACGCCCCTTATATGTTTAGATTTCAGAGCTGTTGTGGTCGTTGTTGTTGTTGTACCGGAGAGGGCAAAATGTTTCTCGCCCATATTTCGTCAATTTCAGCCAATCGGGTACTTCTTTATTCGGCATTGGGCTTTTGACCTTTGCTATTGCGCATGTCAGGTAGCCAATTCCAAGGGCAGAATCTAGTTTGCCCAGAAAATGATATGATGTTTTAAAATGCTTACGTACGAGGCTCAAATCAACACAATGAGAAGAAATCAAATCTCGCGCCCCTGAATGCCTGGTGAAGCATGCTAGGATACAACATTTTATATTTTTCTCACTGTTATAGCTTAATTGCATAGCTCTGTCTTGTCATTCCATTAGCACGAGCCGCCACTGAACAAATCTCTGTCGACATAGTGAACTTGATAGCCACACCTGATTGCAAAGAAGGTACATAACTGGGAAAGGAGGACAAAAGGGCTTAGGGGTGAAGCCAGTAAGAAATTGCTTAAAACAAACCCCTTTACTTTGGCTATGAATGTGACTAATAGCTTTTTTGTATCACATTGGTACCAGAAAGGAGATGAAGAAATGGTGACTACTTTTTCAACAAAGGAAGTGACTTAATATTGTCACTTTTGCAGAATTGTTTTAATGTTTGTGACTTGCATGAAAAATATACAATGTTTGAAAATAAATATACAATGTTTGTGACTTGCAAGCAGAAATCATTGTTTTGAAAAGCAGGAGTGGATTAAAATTGAGTGCTCTTGTGTTCTAAAATTAACGTTCCCTACAATAAACTTTTTTATATTTTTTTCATTTGGTAATATTCAAAATTTTATCAAATCACAGTTTAGATAATCCATAGTACTAAACAAACTACAATACATACAACTGCATCACAAACCATGTAATAATGTCTAATCTGCAAGGATAGTAAAATTTCTTTAAAAGAGGACTTTCCCAGTAGACGTTTTTCTAGGAATAAGAAAGTTTTTTCTAGGAATAAGAAAGTTTTTTCTAGGAATAAGAAAGTTTTTTCTAGGAATAAGAAAGTTTTTTCTAGGAATAAGAAAGTTTTTTCTAGGAATAAGAAAGTTTTTTCTAGGAATAAGTAAGTTTTTTCTAGGAATAAGAAAGTTTTTTCGGCCCAGTACTGAAACTTATTACTGAAACTTTTTTAATATTCTAATATGATAAAGCTTGGTAAAAACAGAAGTTAAAATAGTGGAAGGAAGCCAACATATAACGAATATAGTATTTTGTACACAGATAAATCAAATTTTAAACGCATATACTTTTTATAAGAAAGAAGTTTATAGAAAAATGAGACTCAAATAGTCAATATATTAAGAAAATCGTAAGAAAATCGCCAGGCTCAATTTCCACAATTTAGAGTTTTTGTTGGCCAAAAATGGATATTTCGTAGTTATTGCATTCAAAATGTTAAAGATGGAATTCAAATTCAAGTATACAATATCAATAACGACATTGCAAAGCATTTTGGTCAGTTTATTTTAGTAAAAGTTAAGAAAATTATGAAATCAAGTATGGAACTTTCTTAGCTTTTTATGAGCAGCTGAGTACTATATCCTTATACCTTCCTTCTTTCTTACTATAAAAAATATGTAGCTCAAGAACTAACGAGAGGAGAGCTCATCTCAATTATAAGTAGTGAATTGCTCAATAGTAGTGCACCAACTTTCTTAGCATATGCTTTCTAGAATTGTAAAAAACTTAGAATATGCTTTTAAAGATATCTTTTAAGTGAATATTTAGAAGGTGAAATTTTCAACTCTTCTGGAAGATCATTCCACATTCTTGCTCCCATTTAACGAATTGACTTCAAACCGTATTGGAAGCCATTTTTACGAGCCAGAAAGAAATTATCTCGATAAGAATGTCTTATATGATATTTATGAATGCTGGGGGTTCTAGTAAAGAAATTATGAAAGCACATAGGATTCATTTTGAATCGAAATACGTAGTGTAGTCCCAGGAGCTTGAGAGCTTTAAAGGCTATTTTCAGTTGAGAGATTGCTTAAACTTTCAGATTGCTTCAAAATGATCAACTATGCTCCAAAATCATGCACTCATTGGTCTTTTTTTCATTTGTGAACATTTTCCTGCAGAAAGATGGGGGTTTATTGCTGCAGAAAACAGAAAATCTTCGACCCTGGAGCAACAACTTGTACCCGTATGACGTAAGGCAGGCCATTGCAATCTGAATTTATTGGCCGACAATACTGTACTTTCAGGTTTCCGCTCTGGAAGGCCGTTGATGATGAGTCATGCATTGACCCAGATTTATGTGAGGAATATATCAAGAAAGGGCTAAACGAAGAACTTCTCCCCGTCTTACGTCACAAGTCCTTCGCACAATTCTGGTCAAAGCCATACTTTGAATAGGCGTTGTGCAAAACCTGTTTCAAATCTGAATGTCTAAGTAAGCCTTTTCAATTTATCTGACCCTAGACAACATAAAAAATGTGATTTTTCAATTTTCATAATTTTGACTTCACCGTGCCTTTTACGATTTTGCACTAAGTGCTTCCCCAATACCTGTTCCTAGCTGCTGCAAAGCCATGCTATGAGTCTGCTTGACAAAATGCAAACATGGCAAGTCCTTTCTATTCATCGAAGTTTTACATTTGTGCTTACCTTGGATTAAAGTAGAAAACATTAATTTGAAAATTACCTTGGAACGTACGCAGTTCTTAGCTACCAACTACTTATAGATCAAGAGTCCCTTCTAAGCATGACCCTCCTTATAAATATTCTCAAAATAGGTCCCGCCGGGCACGGGGTGAAAGGGGACAGCTCCTTCCTTTTTTTGAAGGGCAAGGGCAAGGGAGAAAATGCCTTCCGTATGCCGTCTACTAATAGAATATTTTCACATTTTCTTCTTACATTCGTTCTTCTCTCATACTCGAGTTTCAAGCTTAAAGGCCAATACAAACAGGTCACGTTACAAACATTTGGCGTACAGCTAGCAAAGATTCTGATGTTTTGATATTTGTCCTTGATTGCACACTCCAAAATAATACACGTTTTCTTAATAAGGAGCCTAGCTCAAGGCTTATTTCTAAGAATTCCTAATTTTTGGACTTTTTTTTGTCAAATTCTACTACTGAAAGTTCCTTAATAGCTCCTTGATTTTCACCTCATATGTAGTTACATAAAAGTTTTACAGGCGCAAGGAAGCTTCAAAATTATGAATTGTACTTTCAATTTCAAAACTAATGGTTGGAAGCATATGTTTGTGAGAAGGTGAAGACTTGAGACTTTTATAGTTTACAGATTTTTCAACTCATCACAGAGATCTAGAGTTTCAGAACTAGATGAACAAAGTTGAATTTGAAAAGTCGAAGTCATTTGACCTGATTTGATGAATTTTCATGGCAACACCAAAGGAACTATAATGTCAGACTGCATTCTAGATCCTTTTCGGGCCAGATATGGAGTGAGTGCCACTCACGAATATCGAAAAAGACATACGAGGCTGGAATTGACTACACTGGAAAAAAAAGCTACGTTTTGAAGGTGTTAAAAACCTTGAGCTGATCTAGAACATTTTGCGACGCAAAATCCAGAAAATGCATACAGTGTATGTATTTAGTTTCGGATGGGACTCGATATTTGACTAAAGAGACAAAAGGTGGATGTTGTTTGTGCTTTGTTTCTAGTTCAATTAAAGATTTTCTGATGAAAATAGCTTTTTCATTTCTAATTCGGAAGCCAAATCTTCCTGTATTTCAGAAATACTTTTCGAATTTTGTCTGAGTTCAGCATCGAGCTTCTTTTGTCCTGATAGTCAAAAAATGGCGACTGTTACACAAGAATTTTTGAAAGCAATTTTGCTATATTATAAAGACTTCAAAGCATCATTTCTAAGAAAAAAGGACTTTTCAATGAAGATAAAGCATCATATCTTTGACAAGCTTAGCTTGACCAGCATGACATTCAATTTCGCCACAGAGAAGCCAACTATCCACTGATTCAAAGCCACTCGGAAAGGTCTGAGTACGATCGAAAACGTGGACAATAACATAGAACAATATGCTATTGTTCGCTTCCAGACTAGTGGCTTCTTGTGACTATGGCTAGTGCATCTCGATAGACCATCTCAGTTAAAATAGCGAAAGGAGGACCAGGGGGGCGAAAATACAGGGAACTATGGGGATGCAGCACCCCTATAAAGATGGAAACTGAGCACTTCGTCGGAAAATTCTTTTGGTTCCTGAGCCGGACTCGTACATTTCCTCCTATTGATGAATACCGTCTTAACGTTTGAGCTCTATTGTTGCTTTACCTCCCTAATTACCATAGGGGTCTGAACATCAACCAGGAACACTACTTGGAAGCCAGGCTTTGGTTTTTTTAATCACAAGCATAACCAAATTTATCTATGCTTTATAGTGTTATCTGAATATTTGAGGAGGAAACCGTATTTAAAATGGGAAGGAGCAATTAGTTTCGCTTTCAGTTCAGCAAAGTAGTTTGGGATCTCAATTGCAAGGAAAAGGTTTGTGAGCTTCTCATATAGTCGTTGCTTGTTTGATTTCTCTTTTTGAAGGTATGGAAGTCAAACTTCTTAAACAACTTTTCTCTTAATCTTAGTCAGGCAGAGTTATCAATGATATTGCTATCCTTTATGAATCAGACTGCATTATTAGGGTTGCATTACTTCTTTCTAATTCATGAAAATTTGATAGGTTGGAGGCTAGTTAATATGTATTGGATCTCTACGCTAAACGCGAGAGTCAACCTATTCTTTTTCTATGGGTGCTCTTATTAAAAACTATGCACTTCCTGAATCGGTTTATGACAATTTTTCCCTCAGGTTACTAGATCTGATATTGTTTACGGTCTTCTCAAAGTTTACTTGTCCCGCTAGGCCTAGTAAGTCGGCTATTGGAAATGGATAACCGAAAACTCCCTTGCATGATCAGGGGCGAAACTAGGGTGCTTCCATTAGGGGGCATGAGGCATAGATGCCCGACAAAAGGGTGTTGCCCATCAAATTTGAAAGGGCGCGTCATGCGTAAAAGGCATTAAGACCAGAGCTGAAAACAACAAGTTGACAGGAGCACTGTGTTCTAAAGGATGAGCACTTGAAAAAACGAATAGGGGATCTGGATACTGTGCCTCAGAAAAAATTTTGAGATTACACCCTTTACTTTGGCTTTGAATGTATCTCCCAATACTAGAACAAGTAGATAGGCCCTGTTTTTGAGACTCGGTAAGTAGATATATTTTATTTTTAGAGGCTCGGTAAACATATATGCACTATTTACAACTTATATACAAATAGGCTCTTTCGTCAAGTACAATTGCACAGTTTTAATTTGCAACTGCACAAAATTTTGCAAATAAATGAAGCGTTCTTACAGAGGAGGGGGGAGGGTCTGGAAAATGGAAAATTGGCGCTACGTAACGGGTGGATGACCCCAAATGCCATTCTCGCTGTGTGTCAAATTGTCTTGCATATTGCTTTGAATTCATCAGCAAATGCAGAAGGTTACTAGCATTGACCCAAATTTGCTGTACGATGTCTATTGCAATACGAAAGATGTTCTGATATTCTTTCTATATGAAACTCATCACTGTCAAATTCCGCATAGCTGCGCGTAAAGACAAAAGCGGAGGATAAGAAGGACAATGGCCTCTGACCGAATGCGGGAGTAGCCATGGAATTTTTTATAGTGAATCCCAAAAGCAGCACCTTCATTGAATAGAAAAATTTCCAAAGACTGAAATGATATATTGTTTTATGGCATGCTCGGTAAATATGCTCCGTACTTTTTATGTTTTCTAAACTCTGTTGCTTCCTTAGGAGTTGACATGAAAATGTGCGCATGGTATTGCATCGACCTAGAAAGTTTTAAGTCCAAGCTCGACCTCTCCTTCAATACAAAAAGCAGTATGCTTATTTGATTCTTCGCGTTTTGGCAGTCATTTTGATACCAAGTCTGTAAACGTAGCTGCGAAAAATCGTGTGTACTTTTACGCTTTGAAAATAGACACACCAGATATTTGTTTGAGTTCAGCTTAAAGCCGAATCTCCACTAGGCGGAAAAACCATTCTCTACTTTTCGCTGCTAGATTTTTCTGCCGCGACAGTTTCGACTAACCAATGAGACAACAGGAAATTTTTCCGCTTCGACATTTTCCGCCAGTGGAGATTCGGCTTAATAAAGCGTCTTGTCTGTTTTAAACAGCTTAGGATCATGCCTCTCTATTTCTTCTTTCTGCGACATGCTGTTAGTGAAATTGAGGCTTAAGAAAAGTAGTTTTCATATTTGAAAAATGTGCATTTAGCCACTACTTTTGCCGAGGATTTGCAGACTCAACTCTTCTTCATGTGGTAGCTGGATACACAACATATCTCACAGTTGGCCGCTTCTCTTGTCGTCACTACCCTATACTTCAGCTCATTGCAAAAAGCTTCAAATCAGTTCCAGATTTAGCTCTTTATGTTGACCATCCTGGCTACCTTACACGTTCAGTAATTTCCGGAAACTCTCTTTGACCTGATCTTCTCCTTATCAGTTTTCAAAAGAAATCTTTTGAACAATACTACTCGTATATTACTAAGTATGAAGATTTGATGTGACCAGTAGTTCCGTCCTAGAACTGTAAGGGGGGAGGGAGGGGCTGTGTTCTAAGAAATACATCGATCATCGATTACAACAATTTGCTTGTCAATGCTGTGTATCTGAAATAATAAAGAAAGACATCCGGGGGGCGAGGGGGCGGTCGCCTTGTCATACTGCTAATTTATAAATGAAAGTACGGAGCTATACATGGAAAATTAGGACAGATAAAGTAGCTTGCCAAAGTACTTGTATCTTGTATTAAGACGTCTCACATGTAGTTATTTGGTATTTAGACTCACAGTGCTTGTAAAGGACTGTAGAGGTCTACGTTGCATCGCGTTGGTATATTAGGTATTTGGACTCTCCAGGCTTGTGAAAGGCTGAGAGGGCCGTCACATATTAGTTGTTTGTGAGATGCGTCTAGGGCTCGACTGGAAATGAGCCATCAGAGTTATTATAGTTTCCAGGAAATGTAAGCATATGTGCATATCGTTAGTTTCTATTCATTAACTTGTAAGACGCACGTATATATCCAAAAGTATTTCATATTAGTCGTTTAGAAATAATTTAGGTTAGATATAAGTAATACAAACGTAGTAATTTCGTGAAGCTAGGCACACCATAGGAAACCCCGTAATAATGACTGTGCATGATGCAACATTCTATTCTATTGTTTTAGGGATTAAGGATTATCTACCCTTGCGTCATACATGGCTAGACTAGGCATTCTAGAATAAACTAGTATTACCTCTTGTATTGTATTTTATGCTGAGTAACGATTACTCTATGTCGGCAAAAATGCTGATGCATCCTAAACTCAGTATTTCTACATTATTTACGCGCTAGCCTTAGAGCTAGAACTATGTGAATCATGAATTAGATTTCGTTGGTTCAATGGCAGGGACGCGAGTCACCTAGCCGATCCATTTGTACAGTAAAGTTGGAATAAAGGTAAAAGTTAATAGCTATTAAAATGTCTACTCTCTCCACTACGATTCTAAAGACCACTCGTGCATGAAGGAATCCTGACCAAGTATAAAGTTGCCCACCGAAGAAGTGCATCCAAGAATTCTACAACGATTATGGTGATGATATTCCTAACGTCATCTCTTCATTTTGTCTCCCCTTCATCTCGCTCTACATCTTTCTTTTTTCTTAAATTTCACAGCTCTGTACGGTATCACAGTGAAGAAGGTGCCTCTTAGCTTCCGACCGGTTGGCGACCCCTGTCATATGTTTTTCCAAATATGGTAGCAAAAAATTGTCCAAAAGTCTCATAAGTAATTTAGAGCAGGAATTGGGCGGTGTTCTTGATCACCAAATGCTAAACGCTATCTCGTTGCTCTCTGAACTTGTGTCAGTCATTTACCCAACCGGACAATTGCTATATGGGGATTGATCGAGCAACATGAAAGCTTCAATCATTAAGTTAAGAATCAAAATATCGTTCTCTTACGAGTCTTTTGATAGAGTAGATAACAGGGACACTGAAGCATTTTTCTTGAGTGAGGGGGCTGGGAACGAGTGGTAAGCTCCTATTGGACGTGGAAGTACGGGTTGAAGGGCGGAGCCCCTTAAAATATTTATAAATGCGTCCTTAGATGGCAAGGAAACTCCTACTTGAATATCAAAATTCATCCTAACTTAGACAGGACAGCCTATCCATTGAAATAACATTATATACTATCAAAATTGTGGGGAAGTACAGCCCCCCGGCTCTGGCGAGACTAGCTAAAAGGTCTATTTAACTTTCTCACAAGCGCATTTATGACCTCATTTAACGTTTTGTGGGCCACGATTCTAGAAGTTATCCAGGGGCTACGCCCCCTTCCTTTTCAGCTCGCCACTCGAGTGAACTCGTCCCAACGCCCCTCATTCAAACGTTTTCTCAGTCATAACTGTAACATTTATCTCTCTGCTACAAGGGTAGGAGGGACGAACAAGCTTATTTTGTAGCTACTTAGATAAATCATGCCACATTAAGGCCCATTAAGTTGGTTTCTTGTCAGTGTTATTAAATATGAATTTGAATACGATTCTTGTCGCATTTTGTGCTACTTTAGTAAACTCAATAGCACAGTAACTGTAAATGTCCAACTAATTTGCATAAATTATCGGCTTTATGACTAGTAACAACATTTTATTTGCCCATATTGGCTCTCGTACGTTAACAAACAGAACATATCTCTACTAGTGTAATATCATATGGTAGGGATGATGCTTAGTTCAATGAATGCAAAAATGATAATTTTTACTTAATTGACATTATGCAAGGTTGATATGTACCAACCATAGATGCCTCTGCCATTGCAATTTTTTGAAGCAATATCTACCACTTAGTTTGTACTTTTGTAATTTACTGAACCTTGTAAATTCCTTTTATACTTGTAGAGTCCACAGTTTCCAAGGAAGAAAGGCCCAAGAAATTAAACATTTGTCAGTATGGTTTTCAAATATGAATTAATGCTATCAACTGTGCTCTTATTGATCTCAGCTTCATCCAGCCTCATAAGCTACAAAAGGTGATTCCCTCGAGTTTGTATAAAATTTTGTGTGTGATGTGGGGCGTCTATGATAAGTAGGGCGGTCATATTGTGACTTTATCTTTCAAAGTTGTTGACCTAAAAGTTTGAATTTTTGACCAAATTTTGACTTTGACATATACCCCAGTCAAGCCGAATAGCCGAATAGCCGAATAGCCGAGTGATTTCAAAGTAGAAGCATACAGCACAATTTCAGAAACTTTATTCTCCTAAGGTATGTGATGTTGGCTACTCTCTAACAGTTTAACTTCTGCTATTTACTAAGATTTCAAGTGTACTTGGAGCTTTTCATTTTCCATTAATGTGCGTGCATAAAACATTACAACTCAAAAACATTTTTTATGAAATTCTTAAGAAAGTGTTGATACTGGAATCATGAAAGAGTTAAGAAAGTTTTAGTGGGCCAAAAAAACTTTTTAATAAAAAAACGTGTAGTTTAGAAAGACTCATTTTTCAAATTACACGTTTTGCAAGGCCTCCCCCGCCGTTGCGGATTTTTTTTTCCGTATACCATCGACAGCATCCTAAATTTACACGTGGCCCTGATTTTCAGGTTGCTGTTGCAGTTTCCATTCTTTGAGTACTGAATGTTTGGCAAGACCGCAAGTTGACGAATATACCTCCAGACTCAGATCCTGATTTAGAGTCAAATTCAGAGACGTTGACTTGAAAATGCAATTGTCCATTTTCAACAGAAGTTATTTTTCCAATACCAACACCTCTTATCTATACAATGAGAGGGCTTTTCAAGAGAACGGGGTTCATCTCCCAAGTACACTTAGGCCGTCGTAAGGTCGGCCAAGAACAGGGACGGATCCAGAGCTGGACTTTTGGGGGACCTTAAATGTCTCTTTAATGTGAAAAGTTTCTTAATACTGTTTTTTGCTAGAGGTAACATTGCCGTTTGGGAGGCCATGACCCTTGGTCCCCTGCATCCTCCCATGGCCAAGAAAAGGTATTTTTCTAAAGTAGGAAGTCAAAAGAAATATCAAAAGTGACCTTTTCTCCACAGGAGATTTGTCATACGTCTATTAAGGACACTCTCTAGGCAAAATATGCAAAAAAGTCAAAAATTTTGGAAAATTTTTTTATTGTGGATTCCAATAGAAAATTTATTGCATTTTCTGTCATGAATGTTCTTTTCCAGAAAATATGCGGTTTACTAGCTAAAATTGCCCATTTGCAACCCTAGCATGTATCCAAGGATCCAGAAATCAGCTGCTTTTATCAGTTCAACTTCACTTGTCTCGAACATTCCTCGGTCTAGAGAGCCAGACAAAACATCATTTTGATCGTCATCACTCGCTTATCATCACCATTATATAATAGCCTCCTTTTTGTAGTAAGAAAGCAGAGGCAGACGGTTGAAACGAAAGTAGCTATAATTCCTTTGTTTCCTTGTTGTTCATGGTTACTGAAACACACTAGCCAATCAACAGGCCTCCTCAAAGATTTAACCAATGAACATTGGGCATTACTCTATTGTTTTTAGCTACTTTTGTCCTTCACCTAAAGTGAACAACACGAACCAACCGTTATTTCATGTCACTTTGCTTTGCAAGATTAATACAGCTCAGTTTAGACTACTAATATCGTTACGATCGTGATATAAATACAACATGTCGTCTATTGGAGAGAAAAGGAAGTTTGCGAGTAGAAGGAGAAGCAAGAAGAAGTTAAGGGGCAGACGGCCTGGCGAATCAGATGATCATGAAACTGTTGAATTTGATAAGGAGAGGAGGTAAGAGATTTGGTTTCTGGCTTTAGCTTTTTATTTGAATTTTACACTATGTATGAAAATACAAGAACATGCCATATTATTTTTATGTTACATTTCATCTGCTTTCTTTGATCAATGTTGAGGACAGCACAAGCCTAACTGATCTATATTTTTGGCAGGAAAGTATTGTTGCTCAAGGCGTAAGTGCACGAAAGCTGGAGGCAGGAGATGATAAGCAAATTCCTTCTGATCATCATTTTGAAGGAATCAGATTTATTGACGTATTAATGCTACAGAAGTTAATTGGCTTGTCTTGTGTATGCAGAGGATGTAAGCTAGGCAATCTGATTCTCAGAGAAAATTTTATGAGAAAGATGGGCCTTGCATCATTGCTGGTATTGGAGTGTGATACTTGCTCCAAAGTTTCAGAGATATACTCCTCAGCAACATGCAAAGATTCAAGGGCATTTGAAATAAATAGAAGAGCTGTTCTTGGATTCCTTGAAATTGGTGGTGGCAAAACAGCTCTGAATAATTTTTGTGCAATGCTAAATATGCCAATGCCTATGACAAATGAGGCATACAATGACAGCCTCAAATCTGTCAAAAAAGCTTTAGAAGCAGAGGCAACTGAAAGTATGAAAAAAGCTGCATTGGAAGAAAAGTCAGACAGTGTTGCTCTGGTCACTGAATGCCAAGTAATGTTTGATGGGACGTGGAGAAAACGTGGCTTTTCTTCCCTTCAAGGTGCTGTCACTGCAATTTCAGCAAAGACTGGCAAATGCCTAGATTATGAAACCTTGAACAAGGTTTGTTATGGTTGCTCCAAATGGAAAAAAATGCCAGACAGCCCAGCAAAGCAGAAATGGCTGACTGGGCATACCTGCAGCATAAACTATGTTGGGTCTGCACCAGCCATGGAACCAGAGGGTGTCAAAAGAATTTTCCTAAGATCTGAAAGTGACAGATGCCTCCAATATACTGGATATATTGGGGATGGGGATTCAAAATCATACTCACATATTTTGAAACTTGATCCCTATAATGGAAAATCCATAAGGAAATATGAATGTGTGGGCCATGTACAGAAGCGGCTTAGCACTGCGCTTAGAAAACTAAAGAGCCAATATGGAAGAAAGAAGTTGTCAGATAATAAACCCATTGGGGGCTATGGTAGACTGACAGCTGACAGAATTGATAAGCTCCAGACATACTATGGCCTTGCCATCAGAAGACACAATGATGACTTGGATGGGATGAGGAAAGAGATTTGGGCTGGTTTGTATCATTCAGCCTCAACGGATGACCATCCTCAACACCAGTTTTGCCCTGATGGCCCAGACACATGGTGCAAATTCAACCAGTCAGTCTTCAAGGATGAAACTTATCATCATTCCAAACCATTGCCTGCAACTGTGGCGGACATAGTCAAACCCATATATGAGCGGTTGTCAAGTGACACAGTTCTTGAAGGCTGCCTTGGTGGATTTACCCAAAACAACTGTGAATCCCTGAATCATTTGATTTGGGCAAGATGCCCAAAATCTGTCATATCAGGGAAGACACACCTTGATTCTGCAACTGCAGGGGCAGTACTCTCTTTCAATGAGGGATGAAGATCATACAAAGGTGTTCTGAAAAGACTTGGCATTATCCCAGGGACAAATTCTGAAGTGCTTTTTGGAAAAATTGATAAAAGAAGAATTCAAGACAGCAACAAGGATGCCTCAGTATTGCAGAAAAAAATAAGGAAAGCTAGAAGAGCAAAAAGAAAAGCATCTGAGGATAAAATGACAGAGAAAGAGGGAATAACTTATAGCCCTGGAGCATTTTAGCTTGACTGCCTTATATTGAGCGAGTTCTAACATATTTATCTAATGTATACTTTCCAAGTGATAATTTAGAAATATTGCACTAAAGTTATCACAAAATGACCTTTGAGTTGAGAACATCACCTCGTTTCATGTGCCCATGAATAACAAGATTTGTTTGTCTGCACAGTTTGTCTTACAATTTTTATCCATAGACACATCCAGTAACTGTTGGGATGCTATAGATGATAAGATCCAATTTCACATTAGCTGAAGCTTCCTAGTTTTCTATGTGTGGTAGAAATATGTATGCCAAGTTGTAATGATATCTTAAAATCATATATTAGGGCAATCACCATTTGTTGGCATTAAATGGCATGAGAAAATTGACAACTATAGTTAGTGAATTTTCAATCGCGATTTTCTCAAGTTACATTATTGTGAATCTTAGCTATCTTCTGTCACAGCTCTCATGCTTGTTGAATGAAATACAGTAATGAATTTTTCAATTTTAGGACAGTTTAAGATGCTCTACACAACTATAGAGAGATAATTGAACTTAGAGCCTGTTGTTTTTAATAATCAGCTCTCAAATGCCCTCAAAAAGTATTGAAAATCAGTATTCGGAATTTGCCAGTGTAAGAAAATTAATTTTATTATGGTATCAAAATTTTCTCTCTATAGTTGTATAAAGCATCTATTTAAGTATCTCCATGCCAAATATGAGCCTTGGATAGTATGCAGTTATATAGATATTTGTGCCACAATTTGAATACTTATTTCGTGACATATTCCATGAAGAATTCTATTGTTTTCAAAATTTTTGCCTTCAAACTTAGTTTTACCATCCCTAGATTGGTAAAACAACTATACACCTTAAATGAGCCCCCAAGAACCATGAAATATAAATTAGCCTAGAGAGTGACCTTAAGATCTTAAAGGTGCTAATTAATACACTGAAAGGGGGCTTCTAAGAAAGTGCGGTCGATTTACATGCTACAAATGTTTTCCAGACCTAAGTACGGTGAGTAGAAAAAATGCGTTTTTCAACATTTGAAAAGTAAATAGTAATCTACAAGAGATTATTGCAAAGGCTATTCAAATAAGAAAGTAAATCGCGTGGGTATTCCCGCCGAACGGGAAATGTTCGCAATATATTCAACTCTTTCCAGGAGCACGGGATATGCACAAAATTTCATATTGGCTTGTTATCAGAAAGAATCGATGCCAAAGGGACTTTATTACTTGTGTATATACCCCATCATATCATGCTTTATCCTATCCTCATTGCATACTTAATCTTTATCGCATACATTCTCCACTCTCCGGGAAAGCCCCTCTTTTCGTATTGATAAGCAGGTTTTAGATTTCAATAGCCTTAACATAAATCTCCTGGGGAAAACTATTTACTTTTCATTTTCTTGTCAGATTTTAATAGCCTTAAAATAAATCTCCTGTGAAAAAAAGCTCACTTCTGATATTTCTTTTTACTTCATACTTTAGAAAAATGCATTTTCTTGGCCTACCTTACGAAGGCCTAAGTGTACTTAGGAGACAAATTCCGTTCTCCTGCAAAGCCCTCTCGTTGTATAGATAAGAGTTGTTTGGATTTGAAAAGTAACTTTTGTCGAAAATGGATAATTACATTTCAACTTCACATCTCTGAATTTGAGTCTAACTCTGAATTTCAGTCTGGAGGTATACACGTTTTTTTTTATAAGAAAACTACTATTTTACCTGAGCCTCAGTTTTCTTAACATTTCCCGAAATTGAGCCTGAGATTTTCTTAAATTTTTCTTAACTTTTACTGAAATAAACTGGCTAGAATGGTATACACTTTCGTTAATAATATTGTATACTTGAATTTGAATTCCATCTTTAACATTTTGAATGCAATAACGACGAAATACCGCTTTTTGGCCTATAAAAACACTTAATTTTGGAAATTGAGCCTCGTGATTTTCATACGATTTTCTTAAGATTTTGACGATTTGAGCCTCATTTTCTTATAAACTTTTTTCTTATAAAAAAACGTGTATTCATCAAGTTGAGTTCTTGCCAAACATTGAGCACTCGAAGAATGGAAACAGCAACAGCAGCCTGAAAATCAGGGTCACGTAGAAATTTAGGATGCTTTCGATGAACTGAGATGCTTTCGATGGTATACGGAAAAGAAATTCGCACCGCCGTTCAGAATAAATCGTTATTGGCTTTGGTATAAATAACTTCATGTTGCAACTGCACAGGTGTTAATATCATGACATAAATTTTTTTAGCAATAACCATGATTGGGATCATCTGCTATTTGCACAACAGTGGCCTGAAGCAGTCTGCGAAGAAGCAAATGTATACAAACTTTTCTTTTTATCAAAATACCTAATTTTTTTGCTGAGCCTCAATGTTCCCAAGATTCTTTGTTTTTGAGGCTCAAATTATTTTTACTTTCTCAAGCAATACAAGATGTAAAATTGCCCATGAGTGTAGGAGGACGTCAAATTTAGGGGGGCTGTAAATTTTCTGCTAGAAATATGATATAGTGCAGGAGAGCAGGCAGAAAAGTTGCCTGAATTTCCTATTGTTCATTCAGAAAATTTGCTCGAATGAAACGGATTTCTACCCAACTTGGGAGGTTGTAGCCCCCCTGACACACCGCCTCCTACGCTTATGAATTTGCCCTAAAAATTATAGGAAAAAATTATTTCTTTGTGATAATAGTCTAAGGTACTAAAGCAGGAAAAAAATCCAAGGCTAGATGAGCTATGAGTCTTATATAGTTGTTAAATTATTTTTAATGTTCAGTAAATTTGAGCCTCAAATTTCTTTATAGACAATATTCTTATAGAAGAAAAGTGCCTAATGAAATGTTTGATTTGCTTCATTTTATTAAAAAGATACATCATAAAATTGGTTCTGAATGAGGAAGTGTCTTGTTCTTACATCTATTACATCTATTGCTGGGAATGCTATGTTAGTATTTTGTTCATCGCTTTACT
>WIPJ01001329.1:9849-21049 GCA_018155075.1 Cassiopea andromeda | reverse complement strand
TCGAGTGAATTACCGCTAGATCACTGCTGCTCACAACGTGTAACATCATATTACAACTAAAAGGTTGGACACCGATAATCCCCACACAAGTTTATTCTGTTATCTCTAATTGCAGGAGTATGGCTATGGCAATGGGCGGAGGAGGACATCAAATTTAGGGGAGGCTATGACTATAACTATCGAGACACAATAACTTGAAAGTTGCTCAACAAGCTATAAATTGCGAAAAAGGTTTAAAGTTGCCGTGCTGAGCAAAATGTGGACAGGGCTAACTGATAAGCGATAGACTTTTGTAAAAAAAAGAAAAATCTGCTTTTTCAGGATCAAGGGAAGTATAAATGCGAGATACCAAGCATGACAAAGACATGGACAGTCCATGGCTTGTGGCCAAATCTGGGCTCTACCACAGGTCCAAAATTTTGCAATAAAAGCTGGAAATTTGATGTTTCGAAAATTGAGGTAAGTCATCTTTTATGTAGTGCTCATGTCACTCAGCTGAATTGTAATATTAGAGTATTAAAGGCCACGCTTACTATATGGATAGTTACAGGCGTTGTTATGGGGGAGGGTGTATGGGATGCAGCATCCCCTGGCCTCAGAGGCCGGCAGCAAATTTCATATGTGTCGGCTCTTGTCGCCAAACTTAGAATTGCCTGTCGTGTCAAAGAAGCATTCATATTCACTCCTATTTTGCCGACAATTCATCAACTTTGACAGTACTGTAACTGATATTAATATAGAGCATACAGTACTTCTCATAAGAGAACGTTATCAACAGGGTGTTCTGAAAGGGGAATTCTAGTAGGTAGTATCCTCTAATGTCTCATAAGTCTGTAATATTATCTCCAGTTGGTAAAAGCTCTTTTTTGTCGGTAAATGAGCGGCTATTACTTTCTTGAGTATACACTAGCAATTCCTGTTTCTGATACCAAGTGTGGCACCTGTGAAAGAATGTTCAAACTTACGGTCGACGATGAAAGAAGAACGACTTGATAAACTAGATCATTATTTTTCAAAAACTGCTGATGATATCCAACTCTTCTTCTTCTTTTTCTCAGCTTCTCCCTTACACGGGGTCACTGTTTCTTATGAGCCTTGTCCAGTTGTTTCTGTTTTCACAGTCGCCATCGTGCAATCCCTTTTCTGCCATATCCGCCGCCACTCTATCCTTCCATCTTTTTTTTGGCCTGCCTCTTATTCTTTTTCCAGGGAGCTCCATAATCATTACTTTCCTAGCCATAAGGTCCTCGTTTCCTCGCTTGAGGTGCCCATACCAGAGCAGTCTTGCTTCCTGAACCTTTCTGGAAACTTCTATCACTTTCAAGGATCCTCTAATGTACTCGTTCTTCATTTTATCCCTTCTTGTGACACCCGACATCCATCGCAACATTTTCATTTCCGCCACATCCAACTTTCTTTCCTCCGCCTTCTTTATAGGTACAGTTTCTAGTCCATACATAAGCGCCGGCCTAACAATTGCCTTATGAATCCCTCCCTTCAATCTAATGAGAACTCTCTTGTCACACACGACTCCAGTTATTTTTCTCCAGTTCTTCCAACCACTCTGAATTCTATGGTTGATCTCCTTTTCCAATTCACTTGAGGCTTGTGTTACTGAGCCTAGATATTTAAAACTTGTTACTCTCTTCAGATCTCTTCCACCTATCTGTATCGTCGCACCCTGGTCTTCATCTAAATCCGTCGTCATGCATTCCGTCTTTCTTCTACTTATTTTTAGACCTCCACTCTCCAACGTCTCCCTCCATCTTTCCAACTTTGCTTGCAGTGCATTCTTGCTCTTGGCCAGGATAACTACACCATTTGCGTAGAGAATGCACCACGGTGGGTTCTCTCTCACTGCTTCCGTCAGCACATCAAACATGATGTTAAGCAGGAGGGGGCTGAGAGCCGATCCCTGATGAAGGTCAACCTGTACCTTAAAACTATCAGTCACACCTACTGTGCTCCTTCCTCGAGTTGTCACGTCCATATAGGTCTCCTGGATGATCCTCACATATTTTTCAGGCACATTTCAATGATGACATGCAACTACATACATATAAACCTTTCTTCTTATCAAAGACTTCCTTTCTTAGGTTGCTGTACCTTTCCCAATAATAATTACTGAAGTTTCACAACGAGCCATGGGGTTGAGTTAGTAGACATAAGACATATTCACGACAGTTCTTTAGAGTTTGTTGGCTTATGTCTTCGAACTAAAGAATTTTGTTTAAACCTTGAAAGCCGTTAAAATAAATAAACATAGGCGTTTGCCACATTTTCTGAAAGCTTGAAGGGCGTTTTGAAAAAAGAATTTTTAGGTGACTTTCGCTCAAGACCTCTTGAAATCCTCTCCCTTAGCTTATCCGTCCTGAAACCACGCTCCTATCCTATCACGGAAGTTATTTGATGCTGCGCAACAAATAATTACTTATTGAAAGATCAATGCTTCCACTTGGAAGGAAATTTCCTTTTTTAAGGAAATTTCAACCTTCAGAAGGAAATCAGAAGGAAATCGAATTTAGAAGGAAAAAGAAGGAAATTCGAGTAAAATATAAGGAATATTAAGGAAATTCGAAAGTTCGCTACAAAAGGGAGAAAAATATAGTTTTAAATTGTTTTTGTAAACCACTGCCCGCTCGAATTGTAAAAACTAGCTTCCAGAATGAGTGAACTGTATTACATTGACATTAAAAACAATTATTATTGCTCTGATTTCTTCTGTTATTTATTGTATGTTCTTATATTTTTAATATCTCACTTACTTGTTTTGTTGAAGAAATGCAATAAAATCAGCTCTTTTGCTTTGTTCATCAATATTCAAACACATATAATTTCTTCTTGTGTCTGCATCAAGCTCAAATCAAAATAATTAAACAGCAACATAGCATAATTTACATAAATTATCATTTAAATATGCACGACACACTGAGAGCTGTATGCGCTTCATTGTAGGACTATTATAACTAATTTTAGGATAAATTTGTTGGCCTCAAGGTGGAAGGAAATTGGAAGGAAATTTCAAAATTTTGGGACACAAATTTAAGGAAATAATGTCAAAATTGGAAGGAAATTTTATTTTTCAAAGTGGAAGCACTGTGAAAGATCTTCAAGAACTTTTAGTTGATTTATGACAAGCAGCTTTCTCTAACAGATCAAGACTTTTAGCAATCGACTTCATCCTGTCACACCGGTGACTAAGATGTTCACATTAAATGATCTTTCAGCAGGGGTGGCACTAGAGACTGAAAACTCAAGTGCCGACGATTTTGAAAATATTCCCGATGAACAGCAACGCTGGATGGGTGTGGCAGTCACACCTAACTTTAAAAAAAGTGCTTATTTTATAGACAGGGAAAGGGAGGAGTTAGAGATGTCCAACCAGAACAGCTCTAATCACCATGCCCTTTACGTTGGCGCTAGAACACTTTTCAAATACATTTTTGTCTTCGCCAAGTTGCAAGTCCCTGTCTAATTGATAACAAGGTATATTAATTCCATGAAATGTTCACGACGGAGATCATTTCAGTGAATTTGGCCTAAATGCCAAGGTAACAAAAACAGAAAACCACCAACTTCTTGGAAAGGGGAGGCTTGCAAGCTTTACATATCATCCAGTATGTAAGGCAAGCCTAAAGCTACTAAGTCTTGTTGAAGAAAGAGGCATAGTTATTGGAAATTTTAATCACAAAAAGTTACATTAGCATAGTAGAGAAGTGGGAAGAAAGTGGGGGTCTGGGGGCTGGCCTCCAGAAACAAATGTTTGAGGGCCACGCCCTCTTGAACATTGGAAAACGCTCTTTTGAGAAATAGGTATTACATTGGTGCTAATACTAATCCTTATTTTCCAAGAAGAATGGCAACTGCAATCCTTCTGACGAAAAGTGCAGGGACCTACAGCTTCAGGGTGCTGTCCATTTGCATAGTATATGTTTATATAAAATATGGAAGCGAACATGAATGGAACTTCAAGTATCGACTAACTTTGTTTTGCAAATAGTACCCTGCGGGCTCTCCCGACTCTCAACTGAAAGTCGGAATCTGCATGGAAGCTGATTGTTTCCAATCAGCTATAACAAGCGAAGTGAATCACGCCTTTATCTAGTAAAGGAATAAGCCACTTCCTTGGAACAACTATGGTTGGATGATATGAGAAAAGAAATAGTACAAGGACGTTATTCTACCTAGAAATATGCTCAGTTGCTAGACCTGGGTCCAGTAAGTTGCCCTGCAAAAACACACTGTACGGCCGTTTTTATCCTGCGAAATGACCATTTTCAAGGTTAGGGGGTGAACCATCCTCTCATACTCCCTTGAATTTCGTCTATGTTTGCAAGCATCATTAGATTAGCTGCCGACGAATCATTTTAATTCCATGGCGCAGTCTCCTCTAAATTCCACGACACAGCAGTCCGAGAACTAATCGATAGAGTTATCGCTGCCTAACGATCTCTGCACAGACCATTTATTGATAATTTCGACATATTGCGGAGCAATGGTGTTGTGGTGGAACAGGTTTTGGTGTATACAAAAGATAACCAACCGATGACTTCAAATAACAACCTCAATGTTAGGTAACTCTTCGCAATTTTGCAAATTGGGCTGTCGACCGTGTGTCATTGGAATTTTTGGGGGGCAGCTGCCCTTCAGGACACCCCACAGTACCATCCCTAGCTGTCAGTAAACAAATGTCTATTTTATACCAGCTTTCAGTACATAAATGGCCGAAATTTTATTTGTGTACACATGTTTGTAGCAGTTACAGGTAAACTGCTTGCTGCAATGGCATTGGCCACAGCTCAGGCTTTCAAATTTTGCGTCTTGAACTTCCTGCAACGAGCAGCTGCAGGAATACCTCTCTTTAGTATCAAGAAATCATTGGATTGCACCTTAACCTCAATAAAAACCCGTATCCACCTCTTTCATGTCATAATGGAATCTCTCCTCATGTTCGTCACCACTCACTGATCTGAGAATATCTGGAACCCAATCCAAATTAGAAAATAGGTAGCAGAAAATTTTGATGGATGTTCTGCATATTTTTAACAAGCTCTTGATAGTTCCATGCATTGATGTTACCTACAAAGTTTTTCAAAACCAGGTCAAGAGACTCTGTCCATCGAGCTCTCAAACTCTGGATATCTCTGTTGGACTGAGAAAGCTGCGGACAATCAAAATCCCAAGCCTTCACTTGCACAAAGCCTTTCCTTGTTTTGGTTAAATCAGAAGAGCTTTTTACAAGTAAACAGAGCAGTTGCCATTCCTGTCCAGAAAGTTGGTGAACTGCATCATCAACCCAGTGCATTGGGGGAACTGAAATCGTATCATCAATAGCTTCAACACTGCTGAGAACTTTTGCTTGCTATGGATATATTTCAATCCATATTACCCGCTTTTTATAATAAACAAGGTTTATAAGAAAGTAGCGCAAAGTTCAGAACTAGATTTCTGTGGCCTAAGAGTTTATAAGTGTATATGTGTCTAATATTTGATTTATCTGTGTACGAAGTGCTATATATGCTAAGTTTGCTGCCCAGTAACAATTTTGCTTCAATTTTTTACTAAGATTTATCATCATTTTAAGTGTATATAGCGCTTTTTCACCTTGCACTGATATGCATGCGCAAGCATTAGAACTCTTAAATTCTTACTAAGAAAGTCTTCAAAAAGTTTTGATACTGGAGGTGTGAATATGTTAAGAAATTTCAGTACTGGACCGAAAAATTTGGCATGAAAAAACGTGTATTTTACTTAATCGTGTTAAACAGTTCTGGGCATCAGTTTTGGGTTCAGGGCAACCAAGAAGTGACTGGCTTTTGCCGCTACTTTTGGTTCATTTTTGATATTAGATCACTTTTCTATTCTTTTCACTTTGTCACATTTTTAGTGCTCTTCTCTTCTATTTTTTGTGACTATTCTGACTTGTTTTGGCAGTAATATTAATGCACAGCAGTTAATAATAGTAAAATTATACAATTTACAATTAACTGTGTTATCAATTTGTAATTGATAACACAGTAAATTGATTCAGTTTTATCTTTTTTTCTATCATAATAAAATATTCACTTAAAAACAAAAGAAACAGCTAAAAACAACTTTTAATTCCAATATTTAAGGCTAGAGGTGGAAAACATTCGCTATAGAGCCAACTCTAACCCAAGCATAGTTAATGAATGAGTAGGGTTAATAGAAGTAATATTATATATGATCAATCTTGTACAATGTTCATGGACATGTGCAATGAATTGAAGCTTGAAAGCCGTCACCAAAAATATATCATTTCTAAAATCACAAACATCGCCATTCGCACAACCTACTACATCTTCTGCTGCCGCAATAAGCCATGGACCTCACCTGACCTACTCTCTTTCTAACCCCTCATCTGACTCCTCTGTCCACAGCAAGTATGACATTTAATGACATTTTGTACCAAACTAGCCATTTGTAGACTACCTCATTAGAGAGAGGTTTACATTTGTAGTATGTTATTAATATGTTGTTCAATACAATGAAGTTTAAAAACATACCAGTTACATTACATTGCATTAAATTACCTTACACTACAATGCATTACAGTACAATACATTACAGTACAATACATTGCAGTACAATTCATTACAGTACAATACATTACAGTACAATACATTACAGTACAATACATTACATGGGAGTCATTCAAAAGTGCTTATCTGTAAGAGAGTGGGTGGGTATGCGCCAAATTCAAATAGCTAAAGTGGCAAAGGGCAAAGACGTATAGGGGGTTGGGGAGTGAGTGTAAGCTCGAAAACCATTAAGAAGGGGTGGTGGTGAGCTTGGCAATTTTCCGTTTCGTATTTTGAATGATTCTAGTCCAGACCAATATGACCCCTTGGCCCTATATGACTCTGGTCCGAACCAATTCCATTTAACACCACAAGACTAAACAAACATTCAAGGCCAAGAAATCAATTTTTCAAACAACAGGACCATTTGAAACGTTCAGTGCGGATAATAAGCTAACAGTGACTTCTAGAATCATCTTATTAGCAATTTCATAGTACGCTGGTCTGCCAAAGAACAGCAAATCACGTAAATGATCATCAGGCATTTGCCTTACATCATTATTTAGTATATCAGATACTTCATCAAGTAGGTTATTTAGTCCTTCATCAAGTAGGTTATTTAATCGTTCGGATGTGAATCTGCTTAACTAGTAGTTAAATCGATTCACATCCGAAGCTATTTAAAGTATAAATGTATCATCAGCAAAATGTTCCACTTGAGCTAAGACATTTTCGGCGAGATTATTAATATATACTAGAAAAAAAGTGGTCCAAGGACAGACCCCTGAAGAATACCCACTGTGACACGCTCCCCTGAAGACATTTATCTTATGTTTTACTTTACGAGAAATATCAAGGCTTCAGACCCGTAGACAGCTGAACTGGATTGATGAGGCACAAATTTCGAAGTCCATTCAGAAGCTGGAAGCATTTCTTTGTTACATATCTTCCGCACAATGGATGAAACAGAATGTACCAAAACAGTCTTTTGTCATATGTAATTCATCGGAAGATGGGGGTCTTGGGACTTGAACCAGAAATATTGTTTAAGAGAACGCCCTGTAAAACGCCAGAAAACGCCATTTTGCAGAATAGAATTTAGTTACTATCATCAATGGTTTTTGTACTAAGAAGGAGAAACTGGTCCCTCAATCTGACTTCATCGACATTTGGACATTAAGAACGAAATAGAGATGGATTTATGACAAAGCTGGAAGCAAGAAAACCTCATGCTAGTATACCTAGGAAGAGAAAGTCTACCCCAAATATCCAGTATTGGGTACATGGAAAGCATTCAGGAGACAAAAGTTCCCTTTCGCCCAAAAAGTTCGCTGTCTAAACATAATCTTCGCAGAAAGCAGAGGTGAGCAGGTGAATCCAAGAACTGCAGCGCTGCATCTTACTCTCTGTCCAAATTGCCGACTGAAACACTTGTGTCAAGATTGAAAAAAGTTTAAAGTTTATCACCCAAAACTGTCCAGACATCTATGCTGTGATGCTCTTAGATTGGGTAGAAGTCAATTAAGACATGAGTAAAAAGTACAGTGCAGAACACTTCTATATAAAACCTCGGCGAATTATCGGGGGCGGTGCCCCCCTGCCCCCAGTGTCTACGGACTTAGACATTCGCTAAGAGATTGCAATGTTTTTCAAACAATGTTACAACTTTTCAAAGCCCGCTCTACCAGTCTAGTGTTACAACCCAATTTCGTATGGACAGCTGCAAAGCTGTCATCCAACATCAGGAGCAACCGCACGGTCCTTCAGTATGCAAATAAAGCTCTTAGCTAAGGACAGAAATTTCTTGCCCCAAGCCATAAAAAATATGCTACCTTGCAATGCAGCAAACTACGTTATTTGTTCAATAGTATTGGGCTTTTTGGTATTGTCAAATAGAAATGTGACAAAATTTGTTAAATTATATTGTTCCACAAAACCTAAAGTCACTTTTTTGTGACTTTTTTGTTGTTTTCATGTCACTTTGTGTTACTTTTTCGTTTGTTAAACCACCAAGCAGTGCCTATTATTTTTAATCGATTGTTTATTTGTATTAAGAGCTCCTTATTTTTATGGGGTCCATTGATGCTAGGAAGGACATTTACAACACTCTTTCTAATTACTCGTACTCACCGAATAGTAAGGGGATCCCCGATTGCAGATTTTTTAAAAAATCACCACCTATTTCTATTTTGCAAACACCACTCCCAACTAAGCAATTTTGAAAAAATGCCAACCCCCCATTTCCTAAATCTAATATTTCAAAGTTTTTAAAAACGATAAGTTAGTAAAACACATTGACTTTATGAACGCAAATCAATTTTAACAAGTAAGGAAATCGAAGCAAACCATTATATGCTATACTTATGCAATTTCAACAGCTAACTGCTATGTTGAAATGTTTGGGTTTCCATACTATCTATTGAACGTCGACAACCCCCAAATTATGCATTTTTAGCAAAAATACTAACCCCACTGCTTATTATACGCCTTCCTATTCGGTGCCAAAGAGTACGTCTTTGGCAAAGCATGGGGATGCTTAACTTTAAGTATGCGATATCAATATAACATAGTTATACATTAGAGATGTATTCTGTTTACCTATTCTCCATACAAATATAAACAGTCTCTTTATTTAGCTGGAAAGTACAAAGCTCTACAGACAAAAGACTTGAGAGACGGACAGTCCAAAAATTGAACCATTTTTCCTTTCCATCGTCTCCTGGGTGGCTTTGTAACATATACTTATTTCTCAAACCCAAGGTATACAAAATGGACAAGCAATTTCAATAATTAGAAAACTTCAATGAGATATATCTCATTGGGGGACCTATATACTTATCATATTTGTTGCTGCTACTGCTGTGGATTTAATTCTACTGATTAAGTCAAGTGGTCTCTCTTTAGTAAATTCTTGTTTTGCTTTCATAACTTTTAGATATGTGCCTTTACATGAAGAGAAGAAGCTACCCCCATAAATTACACACAGTTGGATAGCTCTTTATATGTGCTACCCTTTTTTGTCCCATATGGTTAGGGTTAGGGTAAAGGCTAGCGTTAGTGGTAGGAAAACATGTTCACAAGTGTGGTGCCACCATGTGCACCATTATTAATGTGGACCCCACCCTTATAGGGTAAAAGGGCAATTCATTTCCATTTCCTTCTTGGAACTAAAAACTTCTATTTTCTTGCTTAGAGTATCCTACCTAAACTGGATATTGCTTGGCCAAACCTGTACAAGGACAGAGGAAGGACCTTTTTATGGTAAAATACAAAAAACGTTTTTTGAATGAATTTTGCTAGCTTAAGCATAAGTATATGTCATACAGTATACCATTTTAGATTATATTTTATATCGTTTTGCAGAAAGAATGCTTTGCCTGATTTCCAACAATATTGCACCATTATTTGGATCTTTCTTCAGGGCTTGTTCACTAAAGATAGAATTTATTTTCTTCAGAGATATCTACAAGGAAATCATTATCATTATCATGTTATCATTATCATTGTCATTATCATCATAGTTAATATCACTGTTATCACCATCATTGTTATCATCTTGGCCCGCTTAAGTTCAATTTTTCTTCAAAAAAACAACACAGAGTTTCATTAGCTGGGCAAAGACATGCGCCAACAAAGTTAGAGCCACTGGTCTACATCTTCTTCGATCGAATTAGGTACTCCCTAAGCTCCTGCAACGGCAAGAGCTGCAGAGTACTGAGTTTGTTCAAGTTATATTGTAAAACCAGTAGAATTTCAGAATCATGACTGATAAATGATACCAATATAATCCAGATACCAGTGAACGTATAGCTTGTAGACTTGATCAAGGAAATCCCGAGATATGTAAGTAAACATAAGTAATTAATTGTTTGAAAAAGTTCAGTATCTAGAAAAGTCCTGTGAAAGCTAGAATTTTTGAAAATGTTTACAGACTGATAAGCATGCATAATTTTGGTGAAATCATTTCCAAGGAAACATGAATGGGAAAGACATGGAACATGTGCAGCCAGCTTGGATTCATTGAGAGGAGAAATGAAGTACTTTAGTACTGGTTTATCTTTGAACAAGAAATATGATGTTTTGGGGTAAATATTCTATAAATGCTATTGAAAGTAACTTGCTTCCTGGTATTTACATTATGTTCAAATTCTTTTTTGGAATGCATAAAGTCAAACATCATAAGTACACTCTTTTTTGCGAGAATAATTTAGTAAGAGCACGAGCCTGCAATTTGGTGGAAACATTACGCACAAATTAAGAAGAAGGCTAAAGCATAAGCACTGTCCAAACATACAGATTTTGGACAACGATGCATATGCGTTCCACTAACATATGGACTTGAAATATCCTCTCCTTGCTAGCCTTGTCACTTCTCCTCTTTGAGTTTTGCAAATTTGTTACCCCTGGCGAAACTAGATACTGTGCTAAAATCCTATTTATAAATTTTTATAAACTTTTTCAATAAGTAATATTGATATGCAAGAGAGACCATCCCGGATGTAACATTTGGCTATTGGACTCTCAATCAATCAATTCATCAAATTTCATTCGGCATAGTATCTCTCTATGTATTTCTGAATCGTCTACGCCCTACCAATTTAAGAACAACTTAAGAGCAATGCAGCCTCAAAATTTCGGAAAAGTTAAGAACAGCCAGC
>WIPJ01001321.1:96213-106318 GCA_018155075.1 Cassiopea andromeda | reverse complement strand
TGCACTTCATCACTCAATGATTCATAGCTAAGCTTACAGTGCTTTTGTTCTGTGTGGTTTTCACAAATCAACAGTACTTTTGAAACGTTCCATCCTCTAGAAAAACAACAAAGATACTAGGTCTTCTTAGAAACGAAGCCTTCATAATTTACATCATGATGCTTCTATGGTCAATTCGCTTTATTTCCAATGCTCATGCCTGAGTTGGCCGACAGCTGCCAACAATAAACTTATGCATAACAGTGTGATGTTTGCTAAAGTACTTGTCTTATGTTACAATGAAATTGTTGTTTGGCTCCTAGGGCGCGCCAAAAGGGAAAATAGTACGAAAGTTGAATTTCATAAAACGATACCAATTTTATGATACATAGATCTTATAATACGAAAATGAGATTTTACAATGCCAACTGACTTTCATGATGCGAAAGTTCAATTTTATAATACGAAAAGCGTGATTTTGCAATACGAAAGTGCATTTTTATAATACCAGACTGTGCAAGATTATAATACCAAACTGTGAAACACGATTTTATAATACGAAAAACACCTGATTTTATAATACGAAACGCAGCAGGCATGCGTGGGGGTAAAAGATTCGATCGATACCATTAGTAATTTTTACATCATAGTAGAGCAGCAGGAAAGTGGTGAAGCCACGAGGGTATGAGGGATAGGTGCCCCAAACTCTTTTGGAAATGTAGTGATTTAGATTTGTCCAAAATAGAGCAGACATAATTTTTCCATCTGCTGAGCATGATAGGTGTATAGAATGTAATCTAAGTTAAAGAAATTGATTCCATTAGATTTTCAGATTAGATATGCGAAGACTTCTCTTTTTTGCTGAGGGCTAAGTATTATTTTTTATTTATGTAAATTGAGTAATTTTTTGCTGTACAAATTTTATACTTGATAGATTAAAATTTTGATAATAATTGTTTTTGTAAGTTGAGTACCTTATTTGCTTGAGCGAATATTGTTCTGAGTAATATGGTTCGTGACATGCTGGCTGGGGCATAGGGGTACGTGTCCCATTTGAGAGCATTTTGAAGGGGTACCAAAGTGATATGTTAGCATACCGCAGGACGTTTTCTCCTTTTTTCTGTCGAAATTAAGAGGACACTGTTTTCTAAATCATGAGTTCCACCCCCTCCAAGAAAACTATCTACCATCAAGCTACTTACTTATGCTGGAGGACGAGGGGTCCAAGCACACTTGAATCAGTGGCTTGAGGCTCGCTCACTGCGCCTACAGCAATGATTTGAGGCTTGGTTGAGCACTGGAAAATTAAAGGAGACGAGCAAAGAAAATTTACTTAGCTGTTCTGTCGATGGCGATAAAGGAGAAGTGCTCTTTCTCTCCAGCAGACACTTCCCATGTTACAAGAAAAATTCTCCTAGGTACGCGAGTAAGCCAGATCCTACTATTATCTATACCTTCTAAGAATAATTACTTGTAGTTATTAAGTATTTTAATTAATTAGTCATTAACCCCTTTAACACAATTTCAAAAAAACTTTTCAAAGCCGAAGTGTCAAATTTCCAAAACCATGAAATACATTTTGATTAGAATTTTGAAACCCATAAAAACAGAAAAATCCTTAGTTTCAATGCTATAGTTTATGATCTTTTGATGGATTATGTTTTATGTTATGAATAGTAATATGAACAAACATAACATACATTAGAAACCCGCACTGGATGGATTCTTAAGTAATGGGCTCGAATTTTCATGTACGTAATGCAAAACATGTTTAAGAATATGCACACAAGGGCACCAGAGCATGTTTTGATTGAGGGGGCTGGGGACGAGTGACAAGCTCCTGTTGGGCGTCGGAGTAGGAGTCTTGGGTGGAGCTTCTTAAAAAACATCCCAACAAGGACTCCCTTAGATTGCAAGGAAATGGTCCTTTTGAGCGTCAAAATGCATCTACTCTTAGGATACAGGAGAAACCCGCATAAAAGAAGAACCTTGTTTTCTTGGGCAGCCAGGATGGGTTCTTAAGTAATGACTTGGTGTTCTCAAGTCCAGCCTGTAAGGTTCTTAGTAAGGTTCTTTTATAACAGTCATTCTTAAATAGCGTTTATTGCAAAAAATAATCAAGAACCAGTGTTCTATAAAGTACATGCCTTGCACACATTAACACTATACCAGCACAAGAATTCTTGACACTTTTTGAGAATATCTTTCCGCCAGAATTCTTGTTTAGTAATTTTGTAATCTCTTGTGTGACTGAAACATGTTGAAAAATGGATTCTCTTAGTACTTTTAGTATTTGAATAGCAGCTGTGGCTTTGGTTCTTGTAGAGAATAATCAGAACATAAACAGCCTATGAAAGTTTCAACTCTTGAATTTGTAAATTACACAATATGAAACCTCTTATACAAGAGCCAATCCCATTCTCAGCCTCTATGGGGTTCTTATTTAGAGGGATGAAAGGATGAAATTTTAGCCTCAAGGCTCTGATAAATGCAGGCTCTTTTATGCGGGTTGCTACTGTACACGATGTTTAATATGGCACAAAATTACATCCATTTCAGGATATTTCGACAATTCTCCCAACACATAAATCCAAAACTTTTCTATAGCCATTTTGAAAAACTTTCATTCCGCAAAGTTTTCCAAGTCTTGAAAATTGGCATTTTCGATTTCCATAACTTTCAAAAACTTTCCAAAATCTGTAAGAACCCTAAATTAAGGATGGAGACTTATAATTACATATTGCAAGCTTGTAGATGGTAGTTTTGATAAATCAAATCCTTCGACGAGGCATGTCAAACTCAGTCGATTAGGGGAGGGGGAGACAGGAGGAGTAATATTTAGAGGCAAGAAAGCATGAGAAAGTCTTCGATGGATGTCAAAGTGAGATCAATTTTTACAACTGTCTTGTCTTTTATCATGATTGTTGTAAATTGGGCGAGCATGGGATAAGAAAAGGACTAGATGTGAATTTTATTCTAATTAATCAATCAATTTGACGCTATTTACATTATTCTAAGATCGTTTATATCCAGTTCTACTCTACTCAACTCAATTCTCAATTCCAATACAATTCTAAATTTGCTAGCATATGCAACGCATGCATACTAAATAGCTGTAGATAATGGGAGCATAGGGAGAGCATGCTGAGAAGGCGCAACGGAAGTGCCCGAAACAAGAGCCCAGTGCCCCTTTTAGTCCTCCGCTGCGGCCCTTCACAACAATGATAATCTTTTTCACGACTGCAGCATCAGAACTGTCCTAGACGGCATTCCATGCTTGTGCTATTAGACGATTCTTAATTAAGAAGAAAGCATATAAGCATACTCTCTAGTGCCAAATAAACGGGAGTCCTAACAAACATGGGGCTTGGAAAAATTCTATAATTTAATAAGAGGATAGGGTCGGAATTTGAGAAATGGCTTTAAATGATTATAAAACGATGGAAAGAACAAAAGCAGGTTTTCATAAAGCTAGATATATATAGAAGCACACTGTTTTGCCTTGAATATTGGGCGTGAATAGTACTAACAAGGAAATGGAATGAAATCAGAGGTTCGAAAAAAAGTCAATTTCTAGGAATTACGTGGTGTTATCTATGTTTTGTTAGCTCTGTAGAAAAAGAATTTGCCGTCAACTGGGTTGATTTTGATCAATTTCGAACCTTTTAATACATAAATCAGAAGAGCATTGACTTGTGGGAAATAGTAGGCCTATACTCTCAACAGGTCTCTCTGGGTCACATACACAAAATGTAAGAAAGTATATGATGTCTGGTATACTTTTCTTTAATCCTCTCTTTATGTATAGGAATGAGCGATGTCACACTGAAACACACGAAAAAGTGCGTGTATTGGAATGGCCATTTGCTATACTGCGGCTCCGTAGGTGATATTGCGCAGCGGCGGATTTATTGATATCAACAAAGTGGCAGAACGAAGCTTTGACGATAGCTTTTCCCTAATTCCAAAAATACAAACATGGCTCTGATACAGGCTAAATGTTGAAAGGCTATGAAAACTATGAAAAACTGAAAGAAAATGCTCTTAGGACCCAAACGATCTGTTATGAATTGCACCTCTGCGATGAAAATTTATTGCCTTATCTTATTCGGGAGGAGAAAATTTTTTGAAAACTTCAGACTGAAAATACTGCTAATTTTCTTTTCGATAAAATAAAAGTTTTCATATCAAAATTTGGCGCAAAAATTGGTCTTTAAGCTTCAATGTGTACTTTTCTGATATCATGTACGAGACAAGTTCAATATTGCAGATACTACAGCATACCCTTGTGCGATCAAATGAATGCCCCACTAAAGCACAGTGGATTTCCTAGGAGTCGTTGTTTTCAAATTGAAAATACTGGTTCTAAACTTGAAGAAAACACAGGAATAAGTCAAACAACAGAATTATCAATAGTTAATTGGGCTAGTCTCATATATACTTTTTTGATTTTTGCTCACACGTTTGGCCACAGAGCGCAAACAAGAAGAAATCTGCTGGGAATTTTCTTGTGGCTTATCAAAACCAATAGGCTTCGAAGGTGAGTAAGCTTTCGTGCAGGATGAATAAGCTGCAAAAAATAGCTAGAAAGCCATATACAACTTACTTGTTTATGTTTTGCCAGAAAAATTGACCATGTGCATCAGAAATGGGGGCCTCATGACCATTGCCTTTCTCTCCTATGATCTGATACATTCAGTGATTAGTGGTTTCTATGAAAATCAGTATAAATGCGATATAAATACGCATCGTTCAATGTCATGTACAAAATTTTCTAGGCTGAACAGCCTGGACGCTTTTTAATCCAGATAAACAGAAAGAAATGTTAATAAAAACTAACGAGCTATTAACGAATTGTGCCTCTACGAGGGACGTATGTTTTCCGATCTGATGCGGGACGAAAAAATTTCTTGAAGCTTCAAATTGAAAATACTGGCTCCTTTTCTAGTGCAAAGAGGAAAGTTGTCATATCAAAAAGTCACGCAAAAGCTGCTCCTTCAATCTCGATGTGTAATTTTTTCATATCGCATACGAGACGAATAAAATATTGTAGATACTACAGCATACCCTTGCACGGCCCAATGAACTTCATACTGAAGCATAGGAGATTTCTTAACAGTCATTGTTTTAAAATCGAAATTACTGGTTCGAAACTTGAAGAAAACCTAAGAATAAGTCATGCAATAATATTTCAACAGTTTATTTGGCCATAATCATGTGTACTTTTGCATTTTTGGGCAAATATATCCTCACGGAACGCAAATGAGAGGAACACAACTATACATCACTGATATCAGCAGCAGTGGTGATTTCTACACATCTTCGCAAGGGGGCTCTAGGTGTAGCATCAAAAATATGGGTGTGGCCTAGTTGAGACGACACTCACGTTTTCAGCGACGCAGATGTGACACGTTTGTTCAGTCATGGTATGCTATAATTAACAATTATAAATATATCAATAATCATGCAGCAGCGCAAAATTCAACTTTTCAATACAATATCAATCCCTTTGGAAGCGAAGACTACACTTTGAAATGCAAGGCCAGCAAAAGAATGTTGGGGGGCTGAGTCCCCAACCCCCAATGAACAGTGATTTTAACGAGGGGTCTCTACCCCCCTGAGCTCCCTAGAAACCATCCCTGATTGGCAGTATTATGCAACCAACCTGAATTATAATAAAAAGTTATTGGAAAACATGAAAATTAGCTTGTTAAACAAAACAATAAATTAGTTACGTGTCAAAAATGTAATTAATTTATTACTTTCAGAATACTCAAATAATTAGAAGAGCCAAACAAGAACAAGTCCTCTATACATTGTTTGGAGAAGAAATCTATATTGCTCTCTAAACATAGGCTAACATCTGAACTATTGATATTTGTGCCAGCCGGACCAAGTGAACAAAGTCATCCGACTGATCAAAGTCACCCCAGTTGATGGTATATAAGAATTTATAAATAACACTGTTGTTTGCCTCGATAGCAACGAACTTCCGTAAATAATCTGTACTAATGGGGGTAATATTTGTGCCAAAACTACTCCCCAAATTGGCAGAATGTCCGCTGAATATGTCACATTCTTGTTGTAAGATTTTTAGCCTCCTGTTACACTCAAAACCCAATTCAACGTCGGAAAAATCAAAACATCTTCAATATTCATCTCTTTCGTTTTTCGTACTTACTAGGCGTTTTACTGTCCATGCCATAATACTCGCGTCTTCAGTCTATGGCCATGACCAATACATTTCAATCCTGACTAGATCAACACACTCTAGACGAACACACTCTGTGAATACTACAATAACAATCTCCCAATACAATTGATGCATATGATACAACTCATTACCTTTATATTAGAGAATTATTTTCAATTTCCATAAAAATTTTATCTCCAAATACACGGCGCCAATATGGGTCTCCGTTTGCCCCAACTATGCAAACATCTCTATGGATACTATTGAACGGCGTATTCTGGACACTGCGCTTAGCAACAAAAAAACCTATAGTACGGCTACGCTTTATCGACGATACTTTCGTTATTTGGACTCATGGACAGGATAGTTTGTTCCAATTCTTTGACCACATGAACATTACATGCATCCCACGATAAAGTTCGAAACATCCCAATCCAGGGACAGAATCCCGTCTTTGGACACAACGGTAATTTTAAACATTAAAGGGCACATTGAAACTACACTCTACAGGAAACCAACTGATATTTCACCCCTTCTTCATGCACGATATATTCACCCAATCAATTGCAAAACAGGCATCATCTACAGCCAAGCTGTTAGATATTGTCGAATCATTTCTTACAACGATGAGTTCAGAAAACAACTACAGGTTAGACGATTTACACTTCTCAAACAGGGCTACAACGTTGGCCTAATTAAAGAAATTTTTAACAAAGTTTGTCTGTTATCACTTGATAGCTTTTTGCAATACCAGGACCGGCCACCCCCCCCACATATTACCATTCATAGTACCCTTTAACTTGAATGCCCTACACATTGGTAAGATGTTACATCTTCATTGGCACCTTATTCGAGATGATGATAGTCTACAAAATATATCCTCACCAACATCGATCATGGCATTCAAAAGACCGAAGAACATCAGAGATATGCTCGTCCACTGCAATTTTGACCATGGATCATTCTGACCTGCTTCTGATGTAATTATCACTGTTATTATTGTGTCATTAGGGAAGCTATGAACATTACCATCAGATGTAACTATTACATTTTCTGTCGTCGCAACAAACCGTGGACAAATCCTGACTTGCTGGACTTCTGATCTATTTCGTATTTATACTTCTTCTTTTATTCTCTACTACAGTGTATTCCTTCTTTGTTAGTTTTTGTGAGATTATTATGCTCTATTGTTAAAGTTGCAGATAGCCAATTGTAAATGGTAGTCCCGTAACTTTCGTACGTTGAGGAGTGCCTGTTATAGAGGACACTTATCCTGAGCCATCAGCATGTGAGGTAGGGTGGCCACTTCCTTTCCTCGCCGCCAGGGGTGATTTCTAAAAATTGTAACAAGGGGGGCTCTAGGTGCAATGTCAGAAAGTGGGTGTGGCCCATTTTCTGCCACACACATATTTTTGAAGATGGAGACATGATAATTTAGTCTAATTGTAATGTAATATGACCAACATCTACAAAGATCTCAATAGCCATATAGTGGTGAGGAGTTTCATCATAGCAATACCATATAAAACATTGGAGGCAAGGTCAATGCGCTTTAAAAAGTAAGATTGATGCAAAAATATGGGGCTCTGCCCCCCAAAATGAGCAAAAATTTTGACAAGGGGGCCCTGCCCCCCTGAGCTCTCTAGAAATCACCCCTGCTTGCCACCTTTATCTTTCCAGTGTTGCCGCCGGGTGCCCATTTGCTGTTGGGTGAACACTGAGCGAACATTCAGTCAGGGCATCGAGTCGGAATTTGAACCGTAGACCTTTCGCTCGGGAGGCATGCGCTCTAACCTCTATGCCACCTCTCCCTCGCCAATTGTATGCTACCTTTAAAAAGTGGGGTGTATGATTGCATAGTAATGCAAATTATTGAATTAAATGAAGTTTAAAAAATTTTCACTTAGACATTTGTGGGTCGTTTCATTATAACTCACCGCTACGCCGTTTGGTTATATATCAAAGTACTTCTTACTGTTATGTGCTACTTCTTTCGAGTACCCATCTTATCTCTACTCCTCTCCAGGTACTATACTATGCTTTTTGGGATACTAGGGGACCTACTGTTGTAGAGATCTTGGCACCAGTGTATTCATGTATTGTAAGTCACGTGACATTTATACTTCAATCAATTATTTATAGCCTAATGCAAGCAGTAGAGTTCAGGAGTTGATTTAGAGTGTCACTGAGTTAAGACTCGAGTTCAGAGTATATAAGGTTTTAATAAATAAATTGTTATGTATATATTTTGAAAGGGTTGTTTCTCTTTGCCTTCCGCCCTAATTAATTCACAACACCTACAATCATATAGCGTACTCATCGTCAATTATCATCATATCAAAATTACATTTTGCAACCCTAGCCGATTGATACAAATTTCTGCGCATAACTCTGATCGTTCTCTTTGCTGATAAGCAGTCTACATAGATTGTAGAAGGATTCTGAGCTGCTTTGGCTTGCTATATCATCGGGCAGGCTATTCCAAGTTGGTATAATCGAAAAGAAAATTGAACATTTGGCAGCATCAGCTCTTCCAAATATAGGCATAATCTTTTATGAGTTATAATTTCTTGTCGTTCTATAAGGTGCCATAGAAAAATAATTAAAGGGCTTTAAACCAACCTGATTTACAAAAATTTTGTGAACGTCTTTAACTGAAACAACAATCTACGCGATTTGATTGTGTCCCATTCTAAATGTAACAATAACTGTTACACTTGACAGGGCCGTAACCACGATTTTCATTTTGGGGGGTTAGAAGTCACTATCGGAGGAGGCCTCACCATGGTTGAGGCGGAGGAGCTGAAAAACTTATTGTAACAAAAAATTATTGGGGGGCTCCAGCCCCGTTTGCCCCACCGTGGTCACGGCACTGCTTGATCGCTGATGATAGTTACCCATTGCAGATCGGGCTCCATTTCTTTGCACTGCCTCAATTCTATGCTTTAATTCAGCTGCATGGGGCATTCAGCTGTACCAAAATTCACAAGCATATTCTAACATACTATCATTAACCCCCGAAACGCTGATTGCCGGTTGATAGCTAATGAATCGCACCAATATTCTTAGTACCTTTTTTCCACGTATTACCACTACACAATGTCGCATCGACCTTGTTGCTATTACCACTTGTTGCTGGGACTACTCTTTATTCCTTGTTCCCAGGCACCTATACCAGTGGCTGAGATCCCAATGACCTGTGTTGCTGGGACTACCCATAGAGTTAGGAAAACTAGAGAGCCGACTAGATCACGTGATGTGTGGCAACATATGAGAGCAAAGATGGTAGATATAGAGTGGCAAAAACAAAACGCGGGAATCTATCGCAGTATTGAAAACTTATAGCTATTATTGAAAATCTTCAGGAAACTTTGTAATATCACTGTCTCAGTTTGTAAATAGTTCATAAATATGTATATAGTATAGGTAATGTCAGGAATTTCAGCTTTTTATTATTAATATAACGCTACAACGATGCCGAAATCTTGTTCTGCATTCAAATGTACTGCACGGAGTGAAAGTACAAACAAAACATTAACCTTCCACAAGTAAGTAAAAGTACATGCAAGAGTATATCACGATTATTTTGTATTGTTTTTGTCATGATGATATAAATTTATCATACTATAAAGCAGAGGGTGCAGGGCTGAGTATATATGGGCCTAAGTTTTCCCAGTTTAGAAACCTAACGGAGTAAAGCAAGATAGGCTAGAGACGGGGGCTGCAGCCCCCCTCACTCCAATGCTATTGTATGATATCATGTAAAGCATAGGATTATTTTGATATTACGAAATGACATTTTCCTGCAATCTAATGAAGTGGTTCAAAATTTTTTCCGGGGTTCCGCCCCTGATACCCACTCTCATATCCCAGCAATACTACTGCATACTACCTCACCACCATAGGAGTTTGCCTCTCATCCCCCGCCCCCCC
>WIPJ01001321.1:64854-82731 GCA_018155075.1 Cassiopea andromeda | reverse complement strand
ATATATCTTGATATTATATGCCTTATATCACAGATATATATTTCGATTTTACACATTACACTTGTCACCACACTCACGTCTCCTCTCTCGTGGTTTATTACAACCCCTCAGGCCTTCCAGTCAACCTACCCTCCGGCCCTCCCCTTTACCCTCACCTCACCTCACCCTCACTCATTCTTACCCACCCATGCACCACCATCACCCTCTCATGCACCTCAAATCGGTGGCTGCGCAGCCGCACGGGGGCTAGGATTTGTGAGGGTGCATAGGGGGCTCAAATGCGGTGGCGTAACCGACATAGGTTGGGGTTAGGTCAAGTCCTAAGGACCCCCGAGCTTTTGAGGTCTAGAAGGGGCCCCCAGAATTGTATAAGAGAATTTTTTTGCATTATTTAGAGGGAAAAGTTATAAGGAGGCCCCATTATCACTGAATTCCTAAGGGTGCTGAGTGTCTCTGTTGCACCACTGCTTGGATAGTTCTCTCTCCCTTTATACTACTGATGTGACTTAAGTAGCGATAAACTTGACAACATACGCAACATATCGTCCGTTTGTAATTGGATACATATATTGTGGTGTAAACGTTGTAGCCATGTGAAAATTGATAAAGTTTGTAGCATAATATTGAAGCACATGCAGCATTTAGCCACAAAAATACAAGATTGATATATCCTACACACAGACTACAATCATGATGCATCAAGACATTGAAAAAACTTGGCCAATACAGTGTAAAAATCATTTTCCTGGATGCAATCATGTAGCCACACACAATGTAGCCACAATAAAACAACATACTCTGAAGGGCTGTAGAAATGCACTATGTAGCTGCATTTAACTGAACTTTCGTAGATAGGAAGCATGGATATTTTTCTACACCAAAAACAAATCTTCTGGTGGCACAATGTAGCCATAAATTGTTGATGTTTTTGCAAAGGTGCTCAAAAATGGGAAAAGTGGACCATTATTTATGACCATGCTCTACCCCTGAGAAAAAAGTTCAAAATTTTACCAAATATATTTGTCCACCCAAACTTATCTGCACATATTGGATATTACTAATACCTCACAATGAAAGGGACCAAATTGTTTCATGGGATTGATATTGTCTTTGGGCTTTCAGGCTGACAAGTGTGATCTCGACTTTCTGATTCAACATTGACATGGGCACTGTTGTGCTACTTCTATCCTCAGTAACAAAGAAATTGAGAAATTAATACCAACCAAAGATACTTCTAGTATTTTGGTTACAATTAGAGGGAGACTATTATAATTTTACAAGTAAAAGCAAAAAAACAGTTGCCAATAATTTTTTTATAAAACATTCTCAAAACTATGCAGAATTATTGTATACCTTCTACTTTGTGCTTCTAAGAGAAACATAAATTGTATAGTCCCGTGCTAATTGTTTTTAACTTTGTGGATTCCCAGGGTAATTTTATCTTCTGCTTTTATCATTAAATTGCTGCAAAGATAAAACATTGCATCAATATAAAAAACTTAATAATAACTGCACAATAGCACAAATAAATAAAGACAGCAAGGGGGAGGGGTGGTGCTTGGAATTTTCCTATGGGGGTTGAATCTTTCAAAGGAGGATTCATAAAGGTTAGGCAGATGCTACAAATGCTAAAATAACTCTTAAAAAAGAGCATGTAATCTTCCAATAGAGAACTAGCATGCTCCTGTAGGGGACTACTTAGTCAAGTAGAGGGACTGGTCAATAACATATTAACAGCTTCCTGAAAAGCATTTTGCTGATCCCAGTATTTATTACTACAGCAGTGTAGAAACCAGAGCTCATATGTCTGCATGAGTGTGTGAGTGCTGCTTGCAGGCACAAAACACCACACTTCTAGTTCTGTATGCAATTTAATTCAAATCTGTACTTCTTCTTATAGTGTCATGGCAGTTAATAATGTAGACGGACCATGGCGGTTCTCTTTCTCTCCATCTTTTCCTATCTCTTGCAACATTGGCTAACTGTTTTCCATCTTTAACTCTAAATCTCTCCATTATCCAATCTAACATCTTCCATCTCTGTCTTCCTCTTGCCCTTTTCCCTGTCATTTCAGCTTCCAACATATTTTTCTCTATCCCTCCTTCTCTTCTCAACTCATGCCCAACAAATCTCCACTGTCTCCTTCTGATAGTGGTTAAAAGTTGTCTTTCTGACCCTACTTTTCCAACACTACTTCATTAGCCAGTTTTTCTGTCCATGATATCCTCATCATCTTTCTCCAGAACCACATTTCTGTCACCTTAAGCTTTTGCTCCATATTCTTATTTATTGTCCATGACTCGCATCCGTGTTATATATAACACTTCAGCAAACGTTGTCTAACTCTCAATCCTAAGCTCCTTGTGCATAATACATTTTTCATATTCATAAATGCTTACTTATCTTCTCTACTAGATCTGTACTAGATCATCTATTACATATATTATCTTAAGCAGGTACCTATTACTTCAGATCTGTGCTCACAGGCACAAAGTAACTTTAGCAAAGCCTGGTAGAAGCCTGATTCCACACCATTCACAAATGTGTGGGTTGATTTTAAAAAAGCACAACATATAAAATTGAAAAACTGCAATTAACACCAATGAGGAGATTGATGGGTGTAGCTACCTGGATTCACCCTCCAATGTTATTATAGGCCTTTCATCTATGTCTGGAAACAGCAGGGAGGACTCTTTTACCACACCAGAGATTAAACCTGCACTGCTTGCATTTGCAGCACCCTTAGCTACAAAATAAAAGAAAAATAATTGTAGAGAATCTTGATGCATGTGATAACTAAGACATAAATGAATAATTTCTGCAACATACAAGGCTTAGACTCATTCAATATGAACTTTTTCTACTTGCCAAGAAATGTAGAAACTCTTTTGTCAGTAAACTGAGTGGTAGAATAGAGGGCAAAAGAATAGGGAAGTGAACTAGCATATGAAAAATGATCAATCAGGGCATTTTTTAAGGATTTTTCACTGGTGGGGCATTTGAGAAAAGAGCACTTTAGAAAAATGCTGATTGTACAGGTTAACAGGCTTTCAAAAGTACCCTTAAAATATTAATACAGACTGTACAATGAAAAATTCATAACGCATACAAATATTGCAAATAAAGCAAAAACAAAAAAGTCACTAATTCAGAACGGCACTTCTGTGGTGGGGCAAACATATTCCACTGGAGGGGGAATTAAAGTGGCTGGTTGGGAATTTCCCCACCACTTTCTATGTTGACAAATGCCCTGTGAGTTTTTTGCTTTGTAACACAACTGACACATCTTCCAGACCTGAACTCATTAAAAAAGTTCTATGCAAATTGATGATGTGATGTATTGGTGATAAGTTGAAAAAGGATTTTCTTACATAATAGTGGAAAACAGAAGCATTCCAGGGTGCAATATCTTTAATGTAATGCTATGAAAGATTGCAACTTGTAGCTGTTCAAATCTAGACATTCCTGTCTAAAAATGGGCATAAGATGCATTGAAAAAGTGGGGGCATGTGCAATCCGGGGCACCTTCAAACAATAAAAGACAGCTCTGTAAGCTACAAAGGTACACTTTAGCAATGAATTTGTGAAAATTGGGGGCTCAGGCCCACTGTGCCCCTTAGCTCCTATGTACATGTGTACAACTAAGGTGAAAACGTACAATGAAAAAATAAGTCAGGTAAAATTTAATGTCTGTTGTGTCAGAAAACAAGCAACTACCTGCTAATGCTAGGCCTTGGTTGTCAATGCATATAACACCTGATACTCCAGGCTCTCTCATCCTTTTAAGAAAACAGTGCATTTGTGATAAGTTACTGATAATTACTATCAAATCACAAAAATGATTCAGATAAACAATGAATACAATAAGAATGAACACATAAACATTAAAAATGAAACAAAACTTGAAGCAACATATCAGGGTGTCAACTAGTGTTCTCAGTAGCCGGTAACCGGCTACTTCCCAATTCACTGATTCCTCAAATTTCCCAAAATGAAAACAAATTAAAGGTAAACACATGTTCATAAACTCAGGCAAAAACAGCCTCAGAATGCACAAAAATGACCGTTTCAGCATAAGAAAAGTCTAAATTTTCCGGGGCTCCGCTAAGATGGCTTATAGCACCCCCTCAGACTCCCGAACTGCACTGCGCAAGGGGTGCTAGGAGGTCATGCTTTGCGCGCCTCACATAAATTTCTGTCCATTTCCCAAAATGGTATGACCAGCCAATGTAACCAAATCCTAGTTAACACCCTGCATATGATTATTGTATAAAGATAAATTTCACTAAGGATAAAATCTTTTAGTTCCTATGTTAATATTAGAGAGTATGTGATTTTTTTCTTTAATATTGAATAATACAGGGTGAAGATGAATCTGGCACTGAGGAGCCCTTCCTCATCTGCCTAATGGCAACAAAAAAGTCACAATTTTTGCAACCTCTAAAACCAATTATATTTGGAGGAAAACCTGCACAAAATGGATTCACACTCACTATGCTAAAGTACATGACAATGACAAAATGAATGAGCAACTTACATGCTAAGTTTGCATCAGGTTTAAAAACTAACAAGAAACCTTACTAAAAGGAGATACTTTGGGTAAAATTAGGGAGAAGTAATTGCGTCTGCTATGTAAGTGACAGCATAAGTGGTATTGAAGGAAGTGAACTAGTTGCAACAGGGAATGCAAGTCTGGGGTGGAAGGGATTCAATACTATGTATTCTACAGTGTGTAAGAAAAGATACTTGGAATTTCAAAGGATGAATTTAGAGGAAAAGGAATACAAGCCATGACATACAGACTGGAAGCATTGGTTCATGGATCAGCTGAAAGGAATTTTCTAAAGAGTGAAATGGTATACTTTACAAGTTCCTAGTCTGCAGAGTATGGCATCTGCGCAATGGAGATATTTTTGCCCTGAAGCTCCTGCACACCAGCATCACTTTGGGTATAGCCAATGTAAGCAGCATATATGGGCATGGTCCTTTATGTTTCTTCTAGAAGAACCTATGATGGTCTCTACTCCTAAAATCATTCCATGCAAGGCTTGTGCTACCATGGCGTCACTGAGACTCCAGAGTCTCATTGTTGCCAAGGTAGCACACAACCACCAGGAAATTGCAAGAGAATACAAGTTTGAAGAAGTTCTAACAATGAAATGAGAAGGTAATGGAAGTAAACTGGGGGTCTGGGAGCTTGCCCCTAAACAATTTTTTAGGGCAATGCCCTGTAGAACCTTGGAAAATGCCCCTTTTGTAAAATAAAATATAGCTCTTTTCATTATTGATCTTTACATGGAAAAGCACAAACTAACCCTTCTGTCTGGCTTTAGCCCTTCAGCCTGAATTGTAAAGAGCAGGGGCACATCCCCCTAGCAATAATATTTCCTATAGCAAACAATTGTGTTATGAAACTTTTCATATGAAAAGACAATAAAATGAATCAGATGGTCCCCCAAAGTCCAGCTTTGTATCTGCCCCTGGTTGAGACTTATGTGATTGGTGACTGACATGAAAGGTGCTAATAGAATGGGACAAAGTTTTAATTCTAGAATCAGAGCCAAACTAAATCATACTTGTTGGTGAACACCAACACACTAAAGTAACTGCCTGTGCACACTGGGAAATTTGCCTTTACACACCAGATATCTTGCCCAAAAATCCCATACTCTGCAGACTGGGCAAGGTGTATGTGTGAACTGGACTGACAGGATAGATACAAAAGAATCAAAGGGTAGATCAGGCTCATGAAGGGTACAAATGTTGAAATGCTACTGCAAGGAAGTTTAAGATGATTAGGACATTTGTTTAGGACATAAAAAAAGAGGCACTTGTATGATAGAAGGTAATGACAACAGTGCAAAATAGGCATGGAAATTTGATGATAAAGACAGGAAAGATAGGGGAGGACTGAAATTCAGTTGGGAAGGAATGAAGGTAAAAAGAGTGTTGAAATGGAGGTGAGAGCTTTGAGGGTACAAATGACCAAGACTGCAGTACATGGTAAGTGTGTATTTGAAAGTTTTCCTTTTGAATGATATTGCTCATTTGGAGATGGGCATGGTAGGTGTTGAAAGGTGTGATACGGCGTAGTGTACTTTCTCCTATATGAATTTTGTGGTAAATACTTTCCAGCTAAAGTAATAATAGTAATGAAAGAAAAGTTGCTCTGGCATGACTGTTTCTCATAGCTAAACTAGTTCTAATTTGTAAGCCAAAAATTCAAGTTCACATTTCAAGTGCTGGAATTTTTAAAGTTCATGTTGGAATTTTAAAAATGAAATGAACTTGAACTTGAGTGCTGAAAAACTTGTACTATGAAGAAAAGTAGGATATCAGATGTTACATACAAGATAGAATTTCTATCATTGTTTCAAAAAGCAGGGGCGTCACATCATCACAACCTCTGTTCTATCAAGCTCTTGACAATGGAGTAAACTACACAAAATGCAATATCACCAGAGACTTGATTTTTCGTTCAAATATAGAAACAATTATCAATATCATAAGGAATTAAATTTCTCACGTCTCTTCCAACACCAGTTCAAGGTTTCTCTCCATTGTCACGTTGGCCCTTTCTGGTGGCATGCAATTACGTTGCAGTTTTTTGCCAGTCAATCGAACTGGCGAAAAAGATAAGAAGCTGCGTCTAGATCAGCTGCAGAGTGTCCTCTGATCATATGATTTACAACAAATATGGCGGATAAATATGTCTACAGCAGCAACAACAAATGCAATTTGTTTGCGGAGGAGCAGTTGTTGACGTGCAGTTGAAGGTCGGCCAGCTAACCCAACCTGTGAAAACAGCTATCTACCAGTAACAGTTCTGGAATCTTCAGACATTTTTACATATGATTAGGCAAAAACCAAAAACACAAATGTGGCCAGTAAATGGTGGTATTCCACCTTAAACATCCCGCGGTGATAACCCAGTTTGCAGTTTTTAGTTTCTGCGCGGGGAAGCGTCTCAAAGTTATGGCGCTTGCGCAGGTGGAAGCAGTGAAAATAACGCCGCAAATAGGAATGCACGTGTGGCAGCAGCTAAAGTGGCAATATTAATAGAGTTTTCACCAAAGCGTGGTCCCAGAATACTCCTTATTCTGTGGTTTGTTGGGTGTGCGGGTAGAACCGGTTAAAATAGGGTGGCAAATAAGGCATGCACCAAATTTTGGCACGTACGCGATTGAGAACAGCGAAAGTGGCGCGGGAATATTTTCCCCACGCGTTACAAGGAATGCAGTCTGGGCGATAACAAGATTGGGGAATACTGATCTTGTGTTTCCCACAGCGTTAGTCTTTTGAATTTTTCAGTACTTTAAGATTTATCCTTAGGGAGCAGTCATAAAGTATCAGGGGGAGTGGGGTGGAGGCAAATGAATAAATGGCTCCAAAAATTTGGTACCCCAGTGAAACTTGCAAAAATCATTTGGAACCCCAATCTGGGGAAGCAAAATATTTTGATATCGCAGAATATCAAATTGAAAGTAATTTTTAAGTTGGATTAAATCCTTTTTTGAGTCCAAACATTATTGTTTTCACCATTGATCTTTTGTGGTTCAATCATTACTTTCTCTGCTCTATTAATTCGTTTGCTCATTTGAAGAAAAGAGGAATGTCCTGGAAAGTAACAATTTATTGCATATGGTGAGAGTTTTTGCTTGGTAACGTTGTTAGTCACAGCATAAGCCAAGGTACCTTTAAGGGAAGGTTGACTACTGGGTAAAACCTTTTACATCAGCTTTTGAAATGCATAAGAAAGAGGTTGCAAATCCTTGAACTAGAGTATGGAAGTTCAGAATTGAGGAAGAAGCAGCTCAAAGGTCTTGAGGGTGAGAAAAAGAGGGGGAGAGGATGAATCCTGTGGATCAGAAGATTTATAGTTCCTGTTCACAGAAAGAGAATTTTATGAAACTTTATAGTCTTTAGTCTCAAAGCATCAAAATCTTGCATATCATAATTTTATAATCGAGATAACTTTGATTCAATAAAGATATTCTGATAAAAGTGTAATGATGTTATTTTCATGGTGCTATTTATGCAAGGACCCTTTAATGCAATCAACACATAGCTGTCTGTTATATTCTAGTGCAGTTCTACTTTGTGTTGTCATAAAATTCTGCAAATTGAAGCAATTTTCAACTAACATTTAAGGTTATGTAACTTTGATTGATATACAAAGGTCCATTGCATAGTACCATATCCAAGCAGACTCCTTGAAGATTTGTCTTGACACTATAAAGGAATCCAGAGAACATTTTGGACATAACTACAAATCTATAAGGGTTCTTCCACCTTGAAATTATTAGACTCCTCAACAATAGTTGGATATTCTCCTGGTAAATTCCACCCTACCCCCTCTGGTTTGATCTAATTATTATATAGGTAAACTTCTTAGAATCCTAACATTCTATTTTATACCCCAGCTTGAAAGTTGTTATATGAATTAATACGACAGTTCCAACATGTATCAAAATTTCATACCCCAGCTCAATTCCCTCTGCCCGGTCTCCCCCATATTTAATGACTGCTCTCTTAGTTCGTTTTTATCACTGTGCAGAGAAAGAAACTATAGTGTGGAAATATTTACCGAACTCAGTAGCAGGTATCAAGAAGGGCAGGGAGGGCAAAGTGCCCCCAGGTGCCATTGAGTCGGCAAATTCTCAGCAAAATTAGTACTGAAGGCTATATATGCGATTTTTAACAAGAAAATCACGTTTTTGCTTGAGCCTCAATATTCTTGTCTACCTTTCTCATGAAATACATGTGTAGTCGATAAATATTCCCAAGTATTTGTCGATCAAACGTGTTTCTTCTAAAATACTCGGCATACTCAGCCCCTTTGCTCCCTCATTTTTCTTGAAAAATCGCCACTGACGGTCTTTTGATTTTAAATTGCTTTTGACTGGAATGTCATTAAATCCTTCATTACACTGGCCAGTCATATTGTTCTAATAGTTTCGTTGATCAAAAATCAATTGGTCCTTGTCTCCGTGTTGAAGTTCATCCTGAAGCTGCGTTTTCCCCAATCATGATTATAGTACAAAACAGTAAATTCAAGTTTGAGAACTTAGGAATGAATTTACAGTTTCTTATAGATGATGTGTTTGGAAAAATAGTGTATTATCATTGTGGTTTTGGAAACGCATTCCAAGCTTCTGATTCAATTACTGCGTAAAAGCATAAAGGAATGTTATATATTTTGGGTTGAGTCCTGGAATGCTATTGGAACTTGTTATTGGAACATCTTTGGTAGCCATTTTCAGCTTAATGGGGCACTAATAGTTAATACTTCTCACTGAATTACAGATACGTTTTTGCACGGAATAAAAGCAATACAATAATTAACGAGATGTTGTCTTCATCCATGTTAATTTATTTCGCGTTAATTTTTGAACCGCTTTAATTATCAAACCATTTATTTGAACACTTCGTCAAAAGAAAATCCAGAAGTATTGGCTTTCATGTGGACGTGATCAAGAAGCATAAAAGATATGAAAACTAGCAAAATTATACAAGTATAGGATTTCTTGAGAAACAAAATCATACATAAAATATGATTCCTTGTAAATCTAGTTGTTTTCCTTTCTGATACATAGAGAAAGCCACGAGGCAAACTTGGCATGACACAATTCCATCCGCGTTAATTAGTGCCCATGAAAAGCTGCTTTTTAGACAATTGGCGTTAATTTGGTCTGCGTTAATTTTGTTCGTGCTATTTCATGTATCGCTTTAATTTCACGTAATAAGGTACCTGGAGGTCACTATTTATTGAATTCTAGGTAGGACATGAGAAACAACAATTACTTCTGTTTCTTTAAATTTTAAGCAAAGTTGGAATTCAAATTTTGAAAGCTCTAACTCAAGGCTTGTGGGTCATTTTAAGCAGCACTTAAAATTTGAAACCAAAGACGGCGGTAGGCAGCATATCATGGTGGCGAAAAATTCACTTTTTTCTCTGCAAACTCATTTTCTTCCACGGCAAGCTTAATAGTATAAAACCAAAAGCCACCAATTTGAGCATAATCCATGAGATTATGTGGCATGCTTTGCAGGATTTTTTAACGTGCAGTTCTGAAAAATTTTTGCAGTTCAACGGATGCAAGAAAGTAGATAGCAGCCAAGGGGAGACACTCAGCGTCATAGCAGACGGGGACGTCAGTCTAACAAAATTCATATATGACCCAAAAATATTACTCCATTTTGAACAAATCCTAAAATATCAGCATTTTGTTTACAAGAAGCCAAAAATGGCAAAATTAGCAAATAATTAAAAAGATCAGTGAATTTTTTTTAATTATTGGCTTTGTTGCTCCTTCAAATTGCATCCAGAAGGAAATGCAAAAATATCATATATTAAAAAATTTTAGAGCCTAAAAGTATCAGACCTCAGTTTGCGAACTTTAATAACCCAGAAGTATCAAAAATAGAAAAAAAAGTATTGGACTTATGTCCCCGTATGCTATGGCGCTGAGTACCCTCCTGGAGATAGCAGTAAAAATGGTAAAGTCAGGTATAAAATGATAGACAAGACACAACTAGAAATGGAGTTGTAAAATATAATAGTATTTATCTATCCCATTTTTCATCAAAAGCAGAGAGTTTAGTCATGTACAATCCCATTTGCAACTTGGATTTAGTTCTTTAACCCAACGCTGCTGACATTATTGTGAAGTTCTGAATTTTCATAAAAATTCTGCTTTAGCTCAGGTTGTGGCGCTTAGGAATCATAATACAGTAAAAAAGGCGAGCTTCTGAAGTAACGTTTTCCTGTATCAAAATATGGAGAATCTTGTTTCTGGACATGGAAACATCATTCAAAATGATTTCCAAAAAGTCAATAATGGGCTGTTTGTGGCAGTCCTCTTTTATTATCCAACTTACCAACCTCGAGAACATCCTATACCTGTAAATCTTCATGCATTTGGCACATTTTCTATAAGAAACTTAGCTCAAGGTCTAGTAGCAAAAGTTTCTTAATTTTCGGCCACATTCAAGTTCTAAAGTTTCTTAACTTGATGAAAAAAATTGCAGTGAAAAAGTAAACAAACCTTTGAAGTAGCAAACTAATAGTATTATAACTAACAATATGCATCAGTAATTCATAAAACAGCGTCATCTTCATATTGTTTTGATTCAGCTCTGGGTAGAACAAGGTAACGGTTTTAAGGTGTTACCAATTTTTTTGACATGAAGAAACATGTCTATAAGAAACATGAGGATGGAATTAGGTAAAACGTAAGAAACATTTAAAAAACATATGCAGGCTGAGTTCCGAACAGCAACTTTTGAAAACTGTTCTTGCTAGTAAACACTTGATCAAGCTAGCAAGAAAAAAGTACATCCATTAAATGTCGCTTCACAAAAGCTGAGCATCATTTTTCTTGCGTCACAATTGCCTAATCTGGTTTGTTGTTACAATTAGAAATCTTTGAATTTAGGAATAAGTTAATGCTGGATTTTACTAAATATTAGGATGCATCTAGGCTGAAGCTAGAGAGTGTGTTTCTTATGAAAGAGCACATGTATTTATTGAAAGTTTCTCAGCTCTCTCCTTGTAGTTCTAAAAGTTTCTAAAATTTTAGGGGGTTTAGTACTGGGTTGCTTACAAACTGGTTTCTTATGAATGAAATTGTATAGCTGACTAAGTTAATATCAACTATTGTTGATAAAGCTAATGTTCCTGTTTACCTACTGTTGTCGTTGAAGTTTGTTACAGGATTTATTTACCGTAAATACTCGAATTGTCCCCCCTTTTGAACAAGCCCCCATCCTAGAGTTACAAATTGTTTATAAGCTTCCCTTCAAGTAAGCCCCCACACAAGCACGTGACTGTACTTATTTGAGAGTCTGTTAGTGCTTTATAGAGCTATGAAAGAAAAAACATCCATGAATCAACGAAACTTTGCCTGTCCAACCTTTCACTTGTATGTGCAGTATCGAATAAATAGTTTGTTGGTGGAAAAGTTTTAACTGGAATATGACCAACTACCAGAAAAACTTTTTAACTCCTCCCTCGAATTAGCTGAATCCAGAAAATATAGAGGCCCCCAAGGGGGCTATTTCAAGGATTTACGACAATACTGCTTGCTAAGTTGATTTCTGCTTGTTGTAGAAATTAATAGGTCCTTGATTGATAACAGAGCATGTATTCTGAACAAGTTAGCCTGCATAAATATTATTTATTATTGTTACTATCAGTTAAATGAAATGAGGCTATCTTATTATATTTACTTACAATTTCTTTAATGTTGGCAATACAAGTACAAATATACTGGATTAACAAGCTAATGAAGGACAACAAAACAGAAAGAAATTATCGCAAAGCTTTCTTTAAGAGAAAATGTTGATAAAAATTTTGCACAATTTGCAAATGCAAGTATTTCCATTCCATGATTTCATTCTCTCCTTAAATTTAGTTAGTTGTCAGAGTCCCTAACTCCCTCCTGTAAAACGGTTAGAGCGCATGTTTCCTGTGGGGGAGGTCTAACGATTGAGCCCTACTCGACGGCTTGACTTCAAGTCAAGGCTCATTTTTCACCCAGCAGTGAATGGGTACCCGGTGGCAGCACTGTGGAGATAAAGGCGGCGAGGAGAGGAGCTGGCCACCCTACCTCATATGCCGATGGCTCAGGATAAGTGTCCTCTCTAACAGGCTCTCCCCTACGCACGAATTTATACGGTGGGACTACCTTTACCTTTTTTAATGATGCCTATAAATAGTGACCTGCGTACTGAGTATTTTTAATTCCATATTTTGATGTCTTGAAATTCGGCAAGTGCAAGTGAGTTTACTTCTAATAGTGCATTGAACATTTGGGAAACTGAACTTAGTCGAGACACGGAAACTTAAAATCTTACATTACTCCAATATTACTTAAACAAGACAGACACCAGGAAGATCAAAGGGGCTGAAATGTGGTTTTTGAGGAGAATGGAAAAAACGAAATGGACAGAAACGATCACCAATAAATAAGTACTGAATAAAACAATTCATAAAAGCAACATCATGTTGGACATTTCGAAAAGACAAATTGCTTTACATTTTTTGGGCATGTACTCTCCAGTCCGGAAAAGACGACCTCCCCCGACTAATTTTTTGAATAAATGTACACCATGACATTCTTATTGCAACACACCCCGCTTATTACTTTTGATCAAAGGTGGCATCGTTCAACACAAAACCTAAGATTTGCGTTGCTAGATGAGCGCATAGGAGGAGAGAAATTTCCGTCAAAAGCACTGACAACGCAGCTGAAAGTCGTATGAATTCAATTCGGGGGGGGGGGTATTGAAGAGGATGTTGGAGACGATTTTCGTATGTTGGCAAGAATGTAAGGAGCTGTTTTTCTAAGACATTTTACCAGCCCTCCCCGGTTATTGCGACCCCCCCGGCTATTTAGCTTTCTTCTCATACCCACCAACTATTACCACCTCCTTCTATTCCGGACGAGAGAGTAATGAGGAAAATTAAACTAGAATACCCTGCTTTTACCGGAAAATTGTAGAAAAAGGAGCACGAGAAACCAGCCTCCATTCCATGTAAAACTCACATCGCAGGTACTCCAGTGGCTCCTTAGGTGTACGCCAACTGTCAACGTTGGCGTACACCTGAATTGCAAAGATCAATAAAACCGTATGTTGAGAGTGCATTTGACTACGCCAGTACGCCAAAGACTATAGTTTGGGCGGCTATTTCCACGCCGGAGAACTTCAGGCCTAATTGCATGGAATGCACCTTGGACGAGGAAAAAGGAGAACGCTAATATTACAGGTCAACTTATGAAGTGCATGAACTGTGAAAGCAAGAAAGAGGGAACTCGTTGCAGCAAACATCTTGCGACACGGCACTCGAAGAATAATTGTTCTTATTTTAATTATTAGGTTGTACCTCCCACTGATGTTTAAATATTATAATTTATGCAATGTTTTGACTGAGGATACCGCTAAATGTTAGCGACGCATGAAAGTCAGGTGAAATGACGCAAAAACTCGTGGAATGCATGTTCATAATAAAATTCTGTTCAAGCACTTGCAGCACAAGCCTCCAAAATGCTAGAGTCGTTAATGGTTTTAGAATTGCATAGTGGGCTTTTATGACTAAGGCATTGGTTAGGCATTAAAACAGGCATTGAATTAGGTGTGTCAAAACCTTGCTTGTTGGGAATTCAGCAAGCAAATAACATTTTCTGCTTGACTTTTAGGGTGACAATGTCACATAGGATTCCGCATATTTTCTTACCCAGATAAAGTGCTTGTTCATTTAAGGTCTTCTCTCTCTTATTAGAGAATATTCTGTATCATGGCCCTACACGTAAAGCTGAAATGTTGTATGTGGAATTGAGATGCCTTCCTTTCTTGGTGGAGAAGTTGCGTAACGGGTGCACGATCCATTTACTTGTATTTCTTATGCTTTGTGTTACAGTCACACACAGAGTTGCTATGTAATCCTATGTTCCCTGTGATATCGTATCTATCGTATATATAGTTCAATGTTTCGTAGCTATCTGTTTTGTAAATAAATATCTGTGCGAATATGAACATAGACCTTGGTAGAGAAGACGCTGGGCCATCTGAGGATCAGGTATGAATGGTTGACCCTGGTCGAATGGTTGACAAAAAGTGAGGAGGACCGAAGCCCCCGAACCCCCAGTGGGGCCTTGCTTGCTACTATTTCTTTGATTATTAATAAGATCAATTCGCCAATTGCCAGTGAAAATAAGGGGCTTGCCCTTTGTTTAATAGGCATGGAAGGTTCACAAAGTAACAAAGCAAAAGGGATCCACGGAAAAAATAGAATTGAAAAACACTGTTCTGCACAGCTGATGGCCCCTCCCATCACTACAAAAGGTAGCATAAGCTCCTCATCAATGCAACGATTAATACATTGCATGGGCCCTACAGCGCTTTTATTGATTACAGCTACAGCAATATGAAAGAAGAACCTCTCTGGATGCAGCAAGTAGAAAGTCGTGGCTGGGAAGCCCGGGAGAGGAGCACAGCTCCTTTTCCCAAAGTTTTCCAAACTTTTAGGAGATTAAGACCCCATGCAATTTTTTAAGCAATCTATTGTGAATTGTTTAAGAACTATAAATGCTCTATTGGCATAAATGCTTATTTATCATCTTTTAAAGTAAATGCAATAATATTCCGCTAACTGTTGATGTGAATGCATCAATAGCTTTAATAGGTGACTGCTTGGCAAATACCAATACTTTTAAAGCTAAAACTGTAAGCAATGCACTTTAATGGCGTGGAAGAGTTTTTTCGTTGGCTTCTCCAAATTCGAATTGTGAATGAGCACTGGATTTTTAAATTGAAGAAAGCGACAAAATATTTCTGTAAAGGCTCATTTCATGTTAAGTTTTAAAGTTATATTCTTTGTGCATTAGACAAGCACCTATCCTTGATTTGCAGTAGCTGACTACCGATTGAACATGTAGCCCACATGTGCAAAACTCAAGCTCGCAGGCCAAATTTGGCCCGAAGTATAATCATAATTGGCCCGCGAGAACATATAAAATGTGCATAGGAGCTGGCCCGTGGTTTATACTATATCTTTGTTTCAAATTTACCTTCACATGTGTTGGTATTATCAAGATTTGATTGTTCCAGATTCTGTTTTAAAGTAAAACTAAAGTTTGTTTCCATGTGAAAAGGTAAAACATTACTCATCAGTAGCAGTTAATTTTTCAATAAGTGTTGAGTCTGTCCAGTGACTTTACTTCACTGCTTAATTTGGCCCACTGTGAATTTGAGCTTGATACCCCTGATGTATCCTGTCAAAACATTAATATGCTATTACTCTTATGGCCAAGATCATTCACAAAAATTAAATCTTCCTGGCATGTGAGTGCCCAAAACCTGCAATATTGTAGAAATTTCCATAGCAAGAAGAGGGTTAAGAACTGTGATGCTCCTAGGTCTCAACAATAGCTCCACCACCACAAAAATTTTGTTCCAAAGACATTTTGCTATTTTCCGCTCGTACTAGAATCTCCATTTGTCGTACTCTCAATTTCTCTTGAAGACAATAGCGAAATACCCCAGCAAATTAGTTAGAATTATTGTATAGCATGTGCAAGCAGCCCTACTTTTGATAATGTTGTATGAAAAGCTAGACCTGATTTTCAACCCATGCTTGTTACACCCCCTGCCTACTTTGTTTTGAGAGACACTCCAACCTACCCACTTACTAGAAATACAAATTGTTTAGGGTCTGACAGTAACACACAATTAACAATTACATGTTTTTTATAAGAAACTAGTTTATAAGAAACGATTCCTAGGCAGATCAAAAAATTAAGAATCTCTTGTACTATGCTCAAGAAAAATTATGAAACTGTACGATCTCCTTTTTTTATAAATTAGAGTACATTGGATTGGTTTTGCTCTTTAATTTTTATCATTTTTATTTTGAAAAGATTGTACCTTATGAATATGACTTGCTTGGTCATTTTTCATGACAATGAGCGTCTCTATCCATCAAGAAGTATTCAATTTTCAAAGAAGGTGAGTCTCAGTCTCGAAAGTAGGGAACTAATCAAGTAGACTTTAGTACCTAGAATGCCATAAATTTTTACGTCAAAGCTTCTTGAAAGAATGACCCGATCCAAATAGAATGGCATTGAATATCAATAGGTTAGAGACCCTTCTCAGTGATATCAATCTTCATCCAGCAAGCTATATTTTACCTGCGTCAATCTATCGAATTCTTTAGGCATTTCATTTTTACGAGCTAGATGCATTGTTGTCCAGCGCAATGATCGGCAGTTTCTAGCTAAATAGCAACTTACTTTAAAGCTATTACATTGTCAAGTACTGAGGTCTGGGACTCAATCGTTTGTAGGGGATTGGTTCCGAATATCAATATATTCTGCTAGTGACTCATAGTTTTAGTAAGTAGTCTTTTCTACACGATTAACATCACGTTGTCTGCTTACTACGATTTATGCTTCATTGACATGTATATAGTTGTTTGGATATAACCAAGTTCTGTATATATTTACCAACTTGCCTACTCTCTGGACTATACATACATATCAATTTACCAGTTTTAAGATTTACGAAATGTCATGAATATCAACTGTCCTGGTTGTGATTGGACTATTCAAGGCGTTACTTATATAATTACTTGCTGCTATTCACAACACCACTTATTCATTAAAGCAGTTTGGCTGAACGATAAATATCGTGGCTTGGGCGCTGTTTTGCTCTGCGGAAGATGATGGCCTATGCCACCATGGTTGTGTCCATGGTTAGCACGAGGGCACAGGGTATTTTTTAAGGTTCTGACTGGTGGGAGACTTGCCCCTTTGCTTGAGCCTAGCAGTGAAAGAAAATGCAATATTTTTGCCCCATTGAACCAAGTCAAAATGGGGCTCTCTTACAGCCAGGCCCAGTAGTTAAATTTCCTTAGAAAATACCCTGTGAGGGCATGGTGTCCACCATTGCGTATGAAGCTGCAAGAATATCAAGCCCGTAGCCAAGCCGGTGCCTTTGGGGTGGCAAAAGTGTCCTGAAAGAATCACATAATACAAAATGTGAGAGCTTATTTTATGCTTAACACAATCGAATTAGATAATGTGTGTGTGTGTGGGAGAAAGATTGAACTATCCATGATCGAACATTCTAGTATCTCACAAAAACCAAGATTGAGCTCAAATAAATATTCGAGGAGATCTGTCCTTAGCTACAAGAATAAAGTAACAATAAAAATTGCAATAAATTTCTAGGGTGGCAAAAAGTTGGCAGATCGTTGGGATACTTTGAGCCTTGGCTTCGGAACATATAAAATTCCAATCTGGCAACACTGATTTCATTGATCAGATTTTTTCCGTTGCCTTTTATTTCTAGTGACAGTAGTTGATCAAATGATCA
>WIPJ01001321.1:18434-40637 GCA_018155075.1 Cassiopea andromeda | reverse complement strand
TGTTTATATATATATGTATTACATGTATATTTACAAACACATATATATATATATATCTACATACATATACTTATATATTGCATTAAGTACAGTAACAAAACTTGAACTGAAATTGGAACACAGCTCTAATTTACCAAATCTACAGTCTAAAGCCTATTTTCCACTAGGCGAAACTTTTCGAGCGAAAATTGTTTCGCACATTTGCAAAGTTCGTACGAAAACATTCTATGCTTTCCCCTACAGAAAACGTTCACGCGAAAATTACTAGAAGCAGTGAGAACAAGAACAAGACTGGCAAGTAAACACAAACAAAGAATTAAAAAAGCTTGAGCATTAGGTTGCTGAGTTTTTATAAAACAGTTTTACTGAATTAAAGGAGTAAAGGAGTCTCTCACATGCAATTAAGGCATTTCTGAAACACTTTTTTGTACTAACAGTTTATGAAAAATCCACAATTAAACTTATTTACTGTTGTATTTTTTATCCGGATGATCATTCGTGGAAGTGCCATACCATGCCACTTCCACGCTTCTACTTCAACAGAATAGCACGTTTTACGCAAATCATTCACATCTATGCCAACAGGGAAGCTTGTAAGTCAGAATCTTCAGTTTGCTATGAGTCTTGTATTTGATATTCATTAGGCTCATTGGTGAAAAAGATATATGGAACAGTAGAGTAGCTTCAGTTTCTACAAACCGAAGATGTTTGTCAAGTTTCATGTTGCTTCGGATGCTATGCATGCAAAATTTCGCACGAAGTTCACCATTAGTTGAAAATGATTCAACTTTTTGTGTGAAAATGCAGCTTGAGCGAAATACTTTTTACAGCACTACGCATGCCTAGAACAAAGTTTGATCGAATAAATGTGCTCACGTGGAAAATTTCGCCTAGTGGAAGTATCACTTCACATTGTCAACAAAAATGAGGGTTTAAAGCACAGGATGCTGCGAACTGGCAACAGTAAAACATTTTCAGTTTGGCAAGCCTGTAGGCAGTTGGGAGGGGGTCAAGGAGGGCCTGGCCCTCAACAATTCACAGAGGCTGCATACCCATATTTTATATAGGACAAAAGTGTATAAGAAAATGAGGCTCAAATTGCCAAAATGTCAACAAATTCTTTAGAAAATCATAAAAATCAAGTTCCAACGTTCAGCTTTCTCTTTGCCAAAAATTGATAGCACCTCATTCCTATATTCGAAATACTCAATAGAAAATATAATTTCGTGTCTAAAACATAAGCAAAGACATGGTAACCCGTTTTAGCAAGTTTACTCAAGAAAAAAATTAAGAAAATATTAAGAAAGTCTCAGCCTCAAGAAAGTAGTTTTCTTTCATTTTTACCCCAAACAAAATCGAGTTTTTCACGCATGCTTCCTCGACACCTGTCTACAGCAATGCAATTTTGGCAGCTGCAATATTGAACAGTAGCCAGTAAGCAGCTGATAAGTGCAGGACTAAAGTAGCCAATAAGATAACACCAGCCTGCACTCCAATGAGATAGCTGCGTTCATTGACTAGTACATTCAGTTAATGAATAGAAAATTTATTCGAATTTCAATTAACAAAGTTAGATATGACGCCTCTAAGCATAACTTATGAAGATAACGTTTGAAGCCTGACAATAGCATTGTGACGTTACACTGATATATCAACAGGAATACATCAGGTGATCAGGGCAAATGACCAATGAAGCGCTACCATAGATCCAAAACCATCATTACACGCTTATTTATAAGGAACTACCTCATAAGATACCTACATGTGGACGGCCAAAATACTTAAAGAACCTATACTACTGACGGAAAAAACCTAAGGAACTTTAAAATTTGAAAAAGTCTTATAACTATAAATAATCAAGAATTAAGAACCAAGGATTAGGAATCAAGAAGTAGGAAGCCAGTTCCATTCATTTACAGCCAAAATTCACATAAATACATATATAACTTCTTTCCTACCTTATTTGTGCTTATCGTCTTGAATTCTAGTCAAAATTACAGGTAAAATTCATAATTTTAATGTTTCCTTATGTCTATACCACTTTTTGGCACTATACGTGCAGTGAACATTAAGGAAATGTTACGGTAATATAATTTGATAAAAAGAGGCCCAAAAATAAAGAAATTTTAGAACTAATCCTTGCACTAAGTTCCTTACAAAAAAAACCGTGTACTACTACTGAAAATCAAGTGGCTAAGGATCGAGAATGAGATAGCGAAGGATATGTTCGCACTACCCTTAAATAAAAACGGAGCTTGTTGAACACGCAAATGAATACGGATAAATAGCATATTCACATAAAAACGTAGCAGTGAGAACAGGTACTGTTTCCCAACACAAAAACGGAGAGACACGAATATGGTGCTGTGTGAACATAGCCAAATCTGATAGGAGGAGATGCAAATTATCCTCGATTGTAAAAGATACATAGCACCTAAATAGATATCCTTTCAAAATCAGTTACATCAAATATTGATCGACAATTCAATTTCGAATGGCGAATAAACCTTGCTCACTGCTCATCCAGGCGTCATGGCAACTGTAGAGTAAGGGGGGCCAAGTTCAAAGGTTTTCAGATAAAATTGAAAATGGTAGATATGGCAAATACAGACGTTCAGATCAAGACTCTCTAACAGCAATTGGAGGGGGGTTTGTTAGATCATGAATGATAATGCTAGTAGTGCAATAAAGGCATACCAAGATCCCTGAAACTCACCCTAGCTTGCTCACTGAATTTCGCATCTTTGTTCCAAACTTGGATGATGTCATCTCTCTCCCTGACACTGACACTCACTCCAACAATATCATCATCTAATACATAGAAATGACAACTGTGAATACGAGGCTAGTATAAACTCTGAAAAGCCGTATACGCATTAATTGGAAGCTTTTCTACAAAACATCGATAGTAATGAAAGATAGTTAGACTGAAAAAGCGATTGTTTTTCAATAGTTTGAAACCTTAGCAAAAGAACTAACTTTGCTGCTTGCTTAATGATAAATATTGGATGCATGTAGACAACAAATAAACGAGGTCGGCGCACATTGCCTTTTCTCAGAATGAGGGTAATTTATACACGCATAAATAAAGTATAGGACCATTCTCACATGACGTACGTGATATCCGAAGTAAGAAATTTGAGATAAAAATGCTAAAATGCGAATGAAAACACTCGAAAACGAACTCAAAAATATGTTTGTTATAAAATTGACTGCACAGTACTTAAAGATTTACAAAACAACTTTGCATTCAGCAAAACATATTTTTAGCAGAAGCTTTAATGTTAGGTGACGCACGTGATATCGAAAGCCAACTGTTCATAGTTTAGGGTTTGGCTATGCCAATAGATGAAGTTTCAAAGCAACTTGAATAATTTAGCTAATTTCTTCATTTTCTGGAAAAATGTGGTAAAATATCTCGTGCCGTACGTGACAACATGCATGGCGGATGTATTTTTGAAAACAATCTCAATCAAAAGCAAAATCGTAAATTTCAAAAAATATTTGCCAACTATGGTGTAAACTTCCAAAACATTGTATTGTTATTATTTTTCTGATGATTTCCCCTATTTTATGTCCATAGCTAGAGAGTTGTTTTTACAGTCCCGGTCGACATTTCGTGAGAGTGGTGGCCCTATAGAGTAGTATATGTAACATGCCTGCTTCTGATATGGACGAAAATAATCTAATTGTGAGGCTATGAGCTCACTTTGCGGCTCTCACTGCACAAAAGGTTCGTCTGTTGTTTGTATGATGATGTTCGTATGATGTTTACGTTGAGCGTCAAGACATGCCGTAAAATCCGGAATATAAGCCTCCCCGAAAATAAGCCCCCTGTAAACTACTCCAAGTATCATTCTGAATGTAAGCCCCCCCCCAAATACAAGCCCAGGACGTACACTTGGGGTTCTATGTGTACATGTAGGATAATGAATGAACATGGACAGAGCATATATACAGCCTCTATTTACTTAAGCCTAACAAACATGCTTACGAGGCTCTATAAGCCAGGCTTATATTCGGTGCATTCCTTCTCAAAGAAATGAAACATTGAACACTTCGAAATCGCAAGCTTTTTCAATATTTCAATATCATCACACCAAAGAAACTTTGACATATTCTTACCAGAATGTACAAATCCTGACAAATTTTCTCCAATGACAGCTAACAGCAACTCTTTCCATAAATTTGACTAGCAATAAGTAGAGAGGAGATTTTAAAGGCTAAAAAGATATGTGGATACTGTTGGGAACTCAACATTAAGGAGGGCTCTGATTGCAAATTTTTGAAAACTTCCCGACCCATTTCCATTTACTAGCACCCCCTTAAACAAACAATCACTATGGGAAAACCATACTAATTAGCACCCACAAATGCATTTCATATCAAAATTTCAACCACTGCTCTTCATCATACTCCCCTAACTACTGAGTGCCCAAGAGGAAACTGTTGAATTGACAACTTGCAAAATTGCATGAAACAGCAGAAAAATCATTGAAGTAAACAGAGTGCCTTTTCATTCAACAATTGTCTGAGTAGTAACACTTGTGTACCATTAAACAATTTTCATTTGACAAAAGGGTACATGGAAATTCATAATGAGCTTTCAATAGAAGTCAGGTACTGAAAAATTATTGCTTGCTATTTCTGCCTAAACTGCAATGCAATTCTGACTTCAAATGACACAAAAGAGTACACATACTGGGTGGCCCTCCATGGGATACAGCCACCTACTATTCATGATCAGCTGCTTACTCTAAACATTATTGAAAGCTTGGTGTCATTTGAAAACCATGTGTAACAAGTACATGGATGCTTTTCAAAGAAATAAATCATAAGAAGTCTAGTAGTTTACACTCAAAAGTCAACATTGTCAAAATTAGTTGGAATGCTAACAAAAAGTCACCTTTGAGATGAACTTCATAGCAATTTCTAGTGACTCTTGCTAATTCTTGAGTTCTTGCCTCCCTACCCCCCAAGAATAATGCTGAATTGCAGGTAGGAAGTACTGATCTAAAGTGGGATGGTCCAATTTACTCTAAGCATGGATAGAATTCTTCACAATTAAACATTGTATCAAGAGAGAAAAAGAATGAAAATTTGAAGTTTTCCAATTATTTTGGTTGAGATCATAGTTCCAAAAAGTCGGCTGCATGCAGTGGTATCCTCCCAGAAACCATATGAGGGGGACTTTTGATAAAAGACTGTTGACCACACTCTCAAAAATTGTAGTAGATCTCACCCTAATGGCATACTCATATAATCAGCTTACAGTCTTGTTTTTGCTGCATCTCATCTTCCAATAACCACCTTTTACATTGCATTCATCTTCCCTGAAATTAGAAAAAAGTACTGGAGGAGGCAATCCTGGAAGGATATAAACCAACATCAAATTCTGCTCAAGCAAGGCAACATGGCAACTGCTCAAACACAGACAATTCAAACTGCTCTGGCATTGTTGGGAAGGGTAAAATGTATTCCCCCCCCTCCTTACAGGTCTACTTATCATTCTGTAATGAATTTGTAAGCTAATGTCTAGAAATAAATACAATAAACAAGGACACTGGAGCATAGTTTTGAGTGGCAGGAGGTTGGGCTGTGTGGTAAGCTCCCATTGGGGCATGGAAGTGGGGGTAAGAAACAGACCTCATTACAAGCATTTTTTGCCTGCGAGTACAGATCAGAATATAATAGATGCTCATATACAGATTTAGATGAAAAGTGCCTGGAGAAATTTGAAGTATGGCATTTTGTACCTGTGAGTGACACTCACCATTCATGCAGATTAGTGACCTCTGGTGAAAAAATCTCCTTTCTGAATTTCAGAATACATCCAATCTTAGAATTGAAAGGCTGTCTATTGTGTGACATCACACATTACCAAAAAAGTGGAAGGAGGGTTATAGCCCCCAGCTCTTATGTGCCTGGCCAAATTCTGCTAAGCATGACCATGTATGACTAAGCATCCTATTAAGTAGGACCAGTAATGCTATAAATATTATGGGTGCAGAGGTGCCAAGCCTTTTCTGAAGGGTACTTTGAAGTATAACACTTAAGGTGGGTTTCCAAATAGACATAAATAAATGAATCAATAAATTTTCTTCTATTATTTCCCTAGCTGTAGACTCAGGGTACAAAAGTATGGAAATGATGAGCCTAAAAATTAAATTTCAAAAATGGCGTATACAGTTGTTGGAAAAGTTTGTTTCTCCATGGAAGTGATAGCTGACGTGACTAAAACCAATTGTTATGTAAATAAATGCTTCTACTGTCGAAGCATACTAAAATGTTTCAACCATTCCTTTGTAATTTAAAGAAAGTGAGGAAAAATCAGCATGATTAAATGTTGTGCATTATCAGATGGCCAAAGGTTAGCAACAAAACATTTCTGTTTTATTTGGCTTTCCTATTTTGAAATTGGAAAATAAATGAAATGCAAAATTTTTGCAGTATTTCTAGATTTCAAAATACTTTTAACTACAAGGTTCAGTTGAGGAACAAGGAGAATATGGCTGTCTAAAAAAATCTACTGCATAGAGAACATGCTGTCTACAAATTTTATAGAGAAATGAAATTTTCAACTATGGGTAAGATAAAGCTTATAGCTTCAAACTATTTTTCCATGAGAGCAAAAATCAATATGGCTTGTGTAATGGATTCTGCACCAGTATGGCATCAAAAGCTACAAAAGAAAGGCTAAACTATTTGTGACCATGTTTTTATGCTGCTTAGGGCCATCATTTCCATACTTTTGTACTCAGAGTGTATGGATGAGACTAATTGCCACAAAGAACTTGTAAACTTGAGCAGGGCAATTTCTGGCCTCCCTCTTTTGGAATTGCTGAGTGGGAAAATTTTCTCACATCTTATAAAAGGACTCTTTTAAATATTTAATTGTTTTCCTTTGCATAACTGACACCCCCTGGCACACATAATAAATCTTGATCACCCCTGGTAGTCCCATCAATTAGGAGTAGACTGTGAAATACAATAATCAGAAATCAAACAATAACAAATCAATCTATTTTGAATGAAAACATAATTTGGAACAAACCAAATAGGCCTCCTTTCCCCTCTCATAAGATGATATGATGCCAGGCCAATCCTTCCAACATCTGGAATATTGTTATAAACACCCCAAAAACCCTGTGGAAAACACATCCTTGCAGAAACATAGATCAAATGACAGCAAACAATAGACCTATCATAGCAATAAAGGCCCATGCCAATATGATCAACTGGATACAGTGTTTGTCAAGCCTTTAAGGTCAACAGTGCATTTACACCATATGCAATGGCAAATCTATGTAATTTGAATCAAAAGTAAAGTGAGTCAAATAAATTTGATATATTATTTTACAGATCATTAAATCAAGCTTCCAAAGATAGGCTGTTGCATTTTGCATAGGTGACACCAAATCATTAGTATGGGGAAATAAAACTAGATTTATAAGTTGCCCAAGTAGTCCAATGGAATGCATATGTAACCGTATGAATGCTTGAACAGATGTAACTATAGTCTGTTGAAGAAAAACTACTCTTGCATCTTCGGAACAATTTGAAGTTATTTATCAAATGCAGCTGTTGCTGATAAGGAAGTGAAGGAGGGCAAAAAGGAAAACAACTAATTGTCTCTGAAATAATGGATTTGGTTTTAGGAAAAAGTAGCAGTGCTTGCCAATAGACGATGAAAGCATGGGCTCAGCAATAAAGAGAAAATTGGAGTTTCCAGATAGCAGTTGCTAAATCTCAATAGCCAGGTGCAAAGAATCAGGGATGGAAATAGCTATTAGACATAAAAAATGTCTGACACAAATACTCAAATAGTGAGAAAAAAAATTTTGAAAATGTTTGAGTATTCCACCTTGGTGAATGGGAAACCAAACCTTTTAATTACCAGGTACTTCCTTTTAACTGAGTCAAAACAAAACAGTGAGACCAAGAATCTCTTCATTTTCAGCTGAATGATTGATCCCATTCAATTGTGAGTGCCCTTTCAACAATAATAAACTGATTTGATCAAAGTTCCACAAATTTGCAAGGCCATATGTTCTCCTTATTTCCACCCCTGAAGAATTGCCATAAACAATATAGGATATAGCTCAACAATACAGGAAACAATTCAACAGTATAAGCACATACCTCAATTGTTGTAACAGTATAAAGTTTCTTCAAATTGGCTGCATATTCTGCAGCTGTACAATCTCGTTTGTATCTAAAAGTTAAAAGAAAATTCAGTAGTAAATACTCTTTGGCACCCAATAGAAGGGGTTATAATCAGGAGGGGGTTCGTATTTTTGCTAGAAATGCATACATTGGGGGCTTAGTAGTTGGGGGGAGGGGTCAATGCTCAATAGACAGTATGGGGACTCAAACATTTCAAAACTATCGCAATTAGCTGTTAAAATTGTGTAAGTATATGGGAAATAGTTTGTTTTGATTTCCTTAGCTGTTAATATTGATTAGTGTTCATTAAGTCAATGTTTTTTTACTTCCCTTTCCTTTTTAAAACTTTGAAATTGTTAGGTTAGTAAAAGCGGAGGTTGGATTTTTTCAAAAATTGCTTAATTAGGGGGTGTATAATAAATGGCCCCCCTACTATTTGGTGCCAGTATTCAAATGAAACGTGTCAGGAAATATAGATGGTAAAATTGGTGGAGTTTGTACAACCTACAGCTTCTCCCAGGATGACATACTTCATAAAATAAATGCACAAATATCCACTTCATCGATACTTGACTTTCAAGTTGAAACAAAATTAATTATACAAATAGACAACATAAGCAAAAGAAAAGATAAAAAGAAAGGAAGTGAACTGCAAAAAAACAGAATTATGGTAGACTTTTGTGAACTGCCTATTTGAACTAGGAGTGGAAGGAGATTCAAATAAGAACTGCAGTAGCTTAAAAAACTTATTCAGGAACAACCTAATTAAATAATTGTAAGATTACATAATCTTTTAACTTATTCTTATATAATCTTTTGAAATCATCTAATGGGACTCATGTGACTTTAATGTGTCATTTCTGTGAAGTGGCTTACAAAAGTATAGTCCATATAAACTTGATAGCAAGATTTGGGACTTTGTACTTTTGCATGGAGAGGAAGTATAGAGTATGTATATGCTGAGCTGATGTTATAGGGCAGGGTGACTAGTTCCTTGTCATCTGCAACTTTTCTCAGTGTAGTTATCCATTCTTCAATGTTGCTGGGTGGGCAGTAACTGATCTTTAAGCCATGGTCCAAATTGTGCTTCAAGTCATTAATTGAGAAACCATTTTCCATACATGGTTTCAGTTTAAAGCTAGTTTCATTTTTCTCATGACTGACTAGAAAACTCTACTAAATGTACCAAAAAATTACATACAAAAGCTTGAAAAAGACATGCAAACTTAGGTTTCCATTGGACTCAAGTAGCCAAATCTTAAATAATTGAAGCAGATATTGATGAAGTAAAATGTTAAGAGCGTATTGGGGAGCCCTAAAATTGATCCAACGTTTGTGCTGGTGTTTTCGTTTGGTACGGTTGGCATCAAATAAAGTTGACTTATGCTGCAGTCCAGATAAACATGCCAGACGCCTTAAACTTAACAGTTTTTACAGGTAGTACCCAATAGCAAGTGCGTCATGAATATGCACAGAAAAATTTAACAATTTCTTGGATTACAATAAATGAATCGCCAACAATTGCGGAAATTCTTCTAAGCTTCGATAGGCAGAAAAAATATACAATAAGCAAAAAGCAGTACTCAACTGATAGTGCATAGTGAGAACTCAAATACCTATTGCAGAATTCTGGTCTATAAGCTCAAACATGAGATTTGAAAATCGAAAATGATATAAAATACTGCCTTTCAGTCCATTAGGCCCAACCAACTGTAGAGCAACAGTTTTCACTTGGCATTTGACTAACTCAAATCTGGCTTCTATGTACACCCTTAAGTTAAAAAATTGAATAAAATGAGAAATGACAAAAGTAAATGACGGTACATAACTATAGATGATCTATATCTTACCTGTCAAACCAAAATGTCCAACCCGTATTCAAGGGAGTGCCATCACTTTCCTTGTTTTTTATTGCATTGTGTGATACATTAGTAATATTTGGAGATGCACTGACAGTTTGCAGATCATCATGCTCTTCGTGCAAGAGGGTACTGCGTTGTGGAATGGGGATTGCATCACTTACTTGCGCTACAGATGATTTTTCAGCTGCATCCACCATCTTGGTTTGCGTCCACAACAAAGCCATCTCCTCCACAGCCACTAAGATTATACCCGTTGGGGGCCATTCATCCGTTACGTAAAGGCCCCGCTAAACTAAGAAACATTGTCATGTGGCATTGTTGCACAAACGAAAAACATGATTTCGCATGTTTCTGTAACACAAAATGTTGTTGGCAAAACTTGTCGATAATATTTGGCTGTTGTTGTTGCTGCTGCTGATTAGTGATGCAAAAATCAAGGCTAAAATGAAGGTGAAGCGAAAAGTAGTTGCCGCTGTTGTGTAACTAGAAGCTCTGAATAACGAAGAAGCGAAAACAAATAGGTCTTGTAAAGTAAAACAATAGTTATGGAAAAGGGAGCAAATTGGTTTCCTTAATTTTGTGAAGGAACGTGCCATAGAAGAGGCACAAGCAGAGGTGATTTCTGGGGGCTCAGGGGGTGGAGTCTCCCTTGTCAAAATTACTGATTATTTTGGGGGCTCAGCTCCCCAAAAATCATTGCATTGGCTTTGTTTTTCACAGTTTATTAGTTTATTACCTTGCGTTTAAAGTATTTTGCAGTGCTATGGTCAATTTTGCACTGCTACATGGTTATTGAAACATTTAGAATTGCTGATTAACTTTCTCTGTTTCTTTCGGCTTCTCCATTCTAGGGGTCGCCACAGCGGATCCTTTGTCTTCATACCTCCCTATCACCTGCTTCCTCCTCTGTCATACCAGCCACGCTTATGTCCTCCCTCACCACAACCATGAGCCTCCTCTTTGGCCTCCCTCTTTTTCTCCTACCTGGTATTCCCACCCTAGCATTCTCCTTCCAATGTATCCCTCTTCCCTTCTATGCTAATGCTCAAACCATCTCAGTCTCACCTTATCTCTCAAACATCTCGCTTGAGCACTCCATCTGACATATTCATTCCTCTTATGGTATTAGAAGGACTCCTCATATGTCGTTTCAATCCTATTTATCTCAAAGATATCAATGTCTCTAGTAATGGAAATGATTATTTGTGGTGTTTCCCAAGGATCAGTACTTGGACCCTTACTTTTTCTTCTCTTTATTAATGATTTACCTAATGTTTCAACAAAATTAAAATTTTTACCAATTTGTTGATGATACTAACATTTACTATGAGTCAGAAGGTCATGTAAACTTTTCAAAAAAGTGAATACTGAACTAAGATATGTAAAAGGATGGCTTGATGCGAATTTGGTAAAACTAACTATATAATTTTTCACTCTCCAAGAACTAAATTACCTCTTGGCAGCACGATTAAAATAGGCAACAAACACATTTCCAAAGCAAAATACGTAAAATTTCTTGGTCATTTGTTGGATGAACATCTCAGTTGGAATTATCATCTTTTTCAACTTTCGAAAAAACTATCTAGAACATGTGGAATCCTTCTTAAAAGATCAGAAAGTATCTTATCACTAATACAGTGAAATTTATATGTAACTCTTTGTTCATGTCATTCCTACAATGTGGAAACAATAAGTTTACTTTTGAATTTATATGAATGAATGATTGAAGTCTTAATTCTGTCCAGCCTCGTCACTCCAAGAGAAAGCCTCAGCATTTTCATCTCTGCCACCCCCAGCTGACTGTGCATAAGACTGCGCAAGAAATTCATCAGCATTGAATTGAATTGTCTGACAACATCTTATCAAACTAGGAAACGTTTTGATACAACATAAAATACTATACGAAATGTTTGATGATCTCCAAATATTCGTATGACAAATTCTTCGTCCATTTTGTCACATGACAAGGTGGCCAAACTAGGAAACATTTCGTGAAACATTTGTAAAACACGAATGTCATACGACATTGTTTCGTTTTTGGGCCAGCCCTTAACACCAATTTAGCTATTTTCTAGACCCCCCTCCTTTGTAACGCTCCATAACACAAGACTCAACCCACCCCCTACGGTTACGAAACAAATTTGTGCCCTCCTGCTTATGCTGTTCTTTACATTGTCAATCATATGAACGGCTGAAATACGTACACTTTCAGCCTACTGTCAAATGGAACAGAGAGGTAGCCTATTTAAGGTATGAGGAATCCAAAAGGAAGGGATATGTGTATACTTTTCCAGCCGTTGGATCCACCAGTTCTCCATCTAAAAGATCAGATACTTTGGTGAAGGAAACATGCATGTTTTTGCATAAAAACTCTAGTTAATGTATTTGCGAGAGGAAGAGGGAAACAGCGCTTGTTCATTGCTGAAAACTCACTAGCGTTACGTAACGGCACTATGTCAACACCCGCCTGTTTATTCTGTAGCGATTCGCAACAAATGAAGGGACACCCCCTCCCCCTTGAGGTGTTACGTAACGAGTGAATGATCCCTTGAAAGTCTGTATCAGTGGTGCATTCGCCTAAAAACAAAACGATCCGGTTCAGATACGGAACCAAAACTTGGTTTAAATCTATGGCACCCTATGCAAATTTTCAACAACAAGGATGTCTCTGACACTAACCAATGTGCACTGTTGAAGACCAACATACAAAGAATGGCTACTTTTAAAGCAACATGTTAAGCCATGGTAAAAAATGTGTCCAAGGAATTTAAACTCAGCAATATAGCTGCCCACTGACTCAATACTCTCTATAAAAGATATGTTCAATTCTAATGAACAGGGATGTAGCAAGCACTCAATCATTGGGGAGGCACATGCAGTTTTGGACACACTCACGTGCAAAAAAGGCACTATGTAAACTGAAAAGGGTTACTTTACGTATAATTTTGAGAAAAAAGTGGGGGCGGTATGTGCCCCCTGATTCCTACGTCCATGCTGATGACTATTAAAGCACATTCAGACTCGTCGCCATCAGACTCAATAGTGCTCAACATGAAATGGGGAAACATCCTAGATTAGATATAGGGCATCAGTACAGCTATAGAGACACGTACAATCACACGTGCGATGTCCAGGCACATGCAAAAGGCACAGCACGAGCGAACGATCACCAATGTTAACATCAATATCAAATAACTATTAAGTGATGGTTTTTCTTGTCAGGTGTCAAAAATTGGAATGATATTCCTGGCACCATCCAATAACAAGAGTCACTCATTCGTTTCAAAAAGAGATTAAGAGAGTACCTTCAGAACCTGCAAGGCCCAAACATGACCCCCTGGTAGAGCAGCAATTTTATTCTATTTACCTTTCTTTTTTCAGTTATGGTAACTACGTATTCTTTTATTTTAAATAGTACTGAAAGGATGTACATGTTAAAATATTAACTGAAATGAGATTGAAATTAAAAAATGAAAATAAAATGTGCAATCTCACTCGTCAAATGCCAACTTCCTATACACTGTGCTTCGATGGCTCACTATGAATGAAGCTAATGTTCTCAAGATTCTCACATACTCTGTGTTATGATGCTTCTAGTACAAAACATGCCAAAAATCCATTTTTGTTTGGTTTCTTGGATATTGTGATCTTGCATCATATCTGTAGCTCCAAAAAAGCCAAAGCATGCAGAAACTAGCACACGGGGGTCATTCACTTAGTATGTAAACACCAAAGTGACAAAAATTTGACCCCCCATAGTATGCATACATACACTTGCTATGACCCTTTCACATTCCATACATACTCATTCCCACCTGACCCCCATATTTCTAACGGAAAAGGTTTCAAATATCCAATCAATAACTCCATAGAGAAAGACTGTAAAAGATTTGAGAGACAGGAAAATAATCATAGCAAATGCTTTTTAGCACAGCAATGAAAGTTGCTACCATAGACAACAAAGTATGATAAAAGGAAGCTTTATATGTAAATACTCAGATGTGTCAACCCCCTCCCCCTTGTACACACGGTGTATGATTTTTCTCGACCCCCATCCCCCTTTGTGCATACATACTAAATGAATGACCCCATGTGTGATGTGAGACTACCTTTTTTAAGGGCATGGACTGGGCATAATATCAAAGATTGAAAAATTTGATTTAATCACAATACTTGAAATGAGACATTAAAAGCATCTAAGTAATAAAGCATGCAAATTTGACAAATAATTTATCATTCTTTAATAAGAAAACTATTTTCTTACAAATAGAAATTTCAGTTGGGAAACTAGATCCAAAGTTTGAGTCTATTCCATAATCTTGCTTCTGGCTGTGTTGGCAAACCAGAAAATCAACATTGCAGCACATGCAGAAAGAAATTCTGTTTGTACAATAAATCCATCTCTTCTCGCTCCCTACAAATAAAAAATGCTTATTAGTGCCACAAACACCAACAATAAAGCAGTACCATGTTACCATGTAAAAAATGGTTCATTTAACAAAACTTTTTGCCTCATTAATGCAAAAAATCAACAAAGGCTTCCTGTGCATAGTTATGCAAAGGCAAATAACTACAATCTTTGAGGCCCTATCTTCAAATTATCAATATAGACTAACATGTATCACATTTTCTCCGATGGATAATAAAATACAAAAGGCATAATGAAAAAGGATTCCAGCTATGTGATTTTATCCCTGGCAAAAATATATGATGAGGGCTCTGTAGCTTTTTGAAAACTGCAATTGTCTGTCTTTTGTAACATGAGGTACAAGTTGAGGTAATTGTCCGGTACAAGTTAAAAAGAACATTGAACAACTGAAAATGTTTACTGTTCCTTGTACCAAGCAAAATGTAATAGGCGCGCCTGCCAAATAACTGCCCCTGATCAAATAACTGCCTTGGGTTCTGATCGAAATTATAAATAAGCACCCCAGGTAGTCATTGGGTCATTTGCTGTATTTCATTTAAAATAAATTATCATAGTAACAATCATTAGTTTCTAAAAGCCTTTTAACACACTGACTTTTAAACTGTGTATAGACCGGCTTTAATGGTCCTAGGATTAATGATAATTGTTAATGTGTTTTAATAAAACTAATGACAGCCAATTCCTTAAAGAGTGCTGATTACCAATTAATAAATTATTACAGTTCTTCTCATTAATAATCTAATAACTCACCTTTCTTTGTCTTTCAGTGTGTGATTATATTTGCTGTGTATATATGTAATGGCCTCAGGGCAGACATGTAATATTGCTCCCCAAGGCATTCTTCCTGTAGAAGTATGGCAGAGTAGTTTGTATACTTTAAGTAGTGTATTGCACACTTTTATGCTGAATGTAAAGAAAAATAACTCACCTTATGACTCAAAGTCACAGTAGCTAATGATTTTACTGATGATTCCTTGTCACTGGATCTTTGTGCCTACAATGACAGCAAAGAGAGCATGCTCTGAAAAAAACACAAAATAACCCTGAAAAAAGGCAAAATGATTAGCTTATCTATGTAGAGAGCTCTTCCTTATATGAAATTCCCTGTGTACAAAATTCCAATAAATTTTTTGTTATTTTGTTAGCCAGTATTTCTGAGTATATGCTGTGATTTCAATGTATGTTATAAGGAGGAGTACATAATTTTAGTGGCATTTTGCATGTAGTGGAATTTTACAATAAAACCAAACGGAACTGAACTGAACCCTTTATCTGTAGCATCAAGAACCAAATTGACATTGAAAAAATGAAATCGCATTACATAAAAGTAAAATGAGGAGTAGAAGCCGGGATTGGGCTGCAGATATTTCTCTAACTGATGCTTTCAAACAGTTTTTGTTGTCATTTGAACAACCTTGGAAAAATGAGCTAGGCTCCACCTCAAACTGAGCAGTTTGAAGTGGAGTAAAGCGCTTTCTAGATTTCTCTTCCATCTGACACAAACTGAAAAAAGCCCTGATGTCCATGATTTTGTTAATTTTATACCACAACTAAGTTATACTTAGTAGAAGTGACCTTGAAATTAAATCTTCTTTCCAAATTTGTGGGGTGCAGAGGACTTGGCTTTGCCATGAGCAATCAACAAATAGATATTTCCTGACATTGTTCAGGAGCAAGATATTTCCAACTGTGTTATGAAATTGAGTTGTTTTATAATTAAATGGGACAAAACACAGTCTTTTAAAGGTGATTGCTTATCATTTTGATCATATGCCCATATTATCACTAGAACATTTAAAGTATATATCAAGTACAGTGCCTTAGTCTTTGGCGTGAAGAACATTGGGTGCAGAATTACATATGCACCTCACCTAATTCCAGCACATGGTAGGCCTACTTGCAATAGTGCAGCATATACAGAGAAGCCCTTTTCAGGATAGATAGGCTTCAAGGGCCCATAAACCTAGAAAATTGTACTCATCCAATAGATGTAATCAGGCCACTTGCTTACAAATCTCCAATTAGCTTCTTTACAATTCCTACCATTTCAAAGTTATAAACAACTGTTTAACTGGATGCCCGCTAAACATGGGCGATCCCACCCCTGACACACCCACAAATTAGCCTTGGAAAGACAAGACGTGTCTCCACTTGCTTGTGCATACTGAGAGGATCATGGCTTGACAACAGCATATGACTCTGTGAAGGAGCACATGACACCTGCCAAGAATGGTGATTGATTGATTAGATCATGTGTCACTGAGAAGGAGTATGTGTCCCCCTGCAGCTAAAGCAAAATTTGCGACAAATGATTTCGAAAAAATGATTGCAAACCTATGCTAGGCTTCACGGTTCCACTTTTTCTTCCTTTATTGAACCGTGTAGCCTAGCATAGGTCTTCAATAATTTTTTCACAATCATTTCAAAGTTATAAGCAATTTAATAAAGGTAAATGAGTTGATTATTCTTTGATTGACTTCTCGGTAGTACGGTCTATCCTCGTTTATTTGAATGGTGTAAACTCAAATGCGAAGCCAGCCATTTGCATAAGCCAAAAATTTAGACAAATGAGGATGGAAATTTGGGTCACCAAAATGACTACTTAACATCTAAGCTTGATAAAATATGCCATGTAATGTGGCATATGTTTGAAAAAGAGACAAAAGAAAACAACTATCTTGTCCCCTTTAGTCTGATTTACAAAGTTTGAGTACGATTCAAAAAAGTTATTTGAAACAAGCATGGATAGTGGGTTGCTTCAAATTGTTGAAGTGGATATCTTAGTGAACTAGCTGCAGAAAAGAAAGTGCTTTCTCTTCTGTAGCAAGTTCATGAAGATGAAGGAGGATAGTGGTACTGGCACTGGTTGGTTCATCTTGGTAATGAAGCCATGCGAGACAAATAGATTTGAACATTTTTGGTGACGGCAATGGGGCATTTGGATAAACAAGGTTCGGATAAACCAGGATGTACTGTACTCAGTTAATGTAACAAATTTTCTCAATTAGTTTTCATTTCTATGGCAAATTTATTTTGAGCCACAACCAAACCAGTTGAGCCCTCAGCCACCATCATGTGTAAACAATGCTTCTTAATTTGGTAATACAACATTGCTATGCCCTACTACAGAGCAACTTTGTGGCAGTTTGAATTTTGGAGTTCCACTCCAAATCAGAAGAGACTTCTTGAAGACTTAGAGGAAAAGTCAGAAGTCCAAGTACTGAACATGGCTGTCAGTGTGACATATGATGTGAGAACAATGGTATATATCTATATCACAATGTACTTTTTTCAAAAAAATAATAGCTTTTTTAGGAGAGTGTCAGTTTTCAGAGCTTATAGTATGCAGAAAATTAAAAATTCTGAAGAGAAAACTTAACAGCCATTCATATCTCATAACAAACTATCAATAAATATGGAAAGAATGAAAAAGTCATTCTGGGTTGAGGGGCCATTTAGCTCATGGGTTGGTTGCCTTATGCTTTTGGACTCCAGGGGCAAAAATTGGATGGCTTTCAAAACAGGCATCACTAATGATACAAGTAGACATACACTCTGGGTACAAAAGTATGGAAATCATGGCCCTCAGCAATTTAAAAAATGTGGTCACAAATATTTTTGCATTTCTTTTGTAGTCTTTGAAGGCATACTGGTGCAGAAATCTTTTCACAAGTCATATTGATATTTGTGTTAATGGAAAAATAGTTCAAAGCTACAAATTTTACCCTTACCCATAGCTAAAAATCTCATTTATCTATAAAATTTGCAGACAGCTTGTTCTCTTCTCTTCAATAACTTCTTTAGATGGTCACATTCTCCTTGTTTCTCCACTGAAACTCATAGTTCAAAGTGTTTTGAAATCTCTAAATATTGCAAAAATATTGCATCATTTACTTTCCAATCTCAAGATAGGAAAGCCCAATAAAAAGGAAATGCTTCATTGCTATTCTTTAGCAGTCTGATAATTCACAATGTTGTCATGCTTATATTTCCTTATTTTCTTTAAATTACCAAAGTATAGTTGAAAAAGTCTGGTACCAAAGTATAGTTGAAAAAGTTTGGTATCAAAAATAGAAGAATTTATTTACATATGAAGTTGATGTGGTTACATCAGCTGTCGCTTCCATTGAGAAAAAACTGCAAACTTTTCAAACAGTATTACACACCATTTTAAAAAACAAACTTTAGGCCCTTTCATTTTCATACTTTTGTACCCTGAGTGTATATTCACAGCACAACAATGAATGTACCTTTCTATATGCAGAGTAACCATCTTCATCATAAACATTGATTGCAATATCCCCTTTAACAGCTGTTTTGTGCTCACTTGACCAACTGACCTGAAAAAGATAGGCATATAGAAATTATGATCCAATAACATCATGGCCCCAGCTGGACACATTCTATCACTAACTATACATTTTGATATATCTGATATGTTTTAATGAATACATTAGCACTGGTTATACAAAGGCTTCTTATCTCAACTAAATCAAATCCAGTTGATTTTGGTATAGGTAACATAACTGATTCTCTACATTTGATAAGATTTGCAAAATCTACCATCTTCATTAATGCAACAGGCTTCAAAAAGTATGGTCTACTGTGCTACTTACTTGGTACTTCCCACTATCTGCTGACTTTGCTACGGGCATTAATTCACCATTAACTTCAGCATAAAAATTTTGTTCCTGTAAAAGGAAATGAAGTATATTCACTCTGCAACATTTGTATTTCTGTGTAATTGATAGCAATTCATACAGAAAAGAACAAGATCATACATGCCCCCTTAGTATTGCATCCTTCAAGGGGAGCGGGTGCCTCACTATTTGAGAAACTCTGCATAAGAGTGTGGAAAAGATTCACAAAGCCACATATTGTAAAATAAAGTAATGTCGGGGAAAGGCTGTAGGGCCTATACCAAAGCCCCGACAAAGGAAAAACTGAGAAAATGAGGGGAAGTTTAAGTAGAAAGGGAGACAAGATCAAGTTTGTTGATGTTAGATTTAAAAGATGACAAATTGTTTGATTCAGGGAAAGTAGTGGGTGGCAATGACTTCCACAGTTGAGAAGTTCTAGGAATGAAAGATGACTTGTGAGATAGAGTTTGTGGATTAGGTAGCGTAACTTGGAAAGGGTGCGAATAGGTAGAGCTTCTGGTGGTTTGAATATGTCTCATTGGATCAGGAATAACATTCTTGATTTCCTGAGAGCAATGTCCGTGAAAATAGTGGTAGAAAATGGAAAGATCTGCAACAAGGTGACGGTGGAAGAGAGATTGTAGAGAATTAGTAAGGTTTGGATTGATGATGAGACGGATAGCTTTAGACTGGACTCTGTCAAGAAGATGGAGAGAAGATTTAGGAGCACCACCCCAGACATGAGAGCAGTACTCCAGAGAAGGCCAAATCTGGGATTTGTATATAGTTAATAGTTGAGAAGGTGAGAAATAACCACGGGCTCTAGAAAGGAAGCCAAGTTTCTGAGATGCATGCTTTGCAATGGAATTGATATGGGGTTTCCAAGTGAGATTAGATGAAATAGAAAGACCAAGTCAGGTGATAGAAGATGAAATGTCCAGTTTATGGCCGTTCATGACAACAGGGGGAAATCTTGGTGATGTTTATGTGATATGACAACCTGTGTTGTCTTTTCTTCATTGAACCTAATTAACAAGGTTGTCACTACCCCACTTCTCTACATTTGTCAAGCCATTGGTGAGAAGTGAGGCTGAAGTGCTACGATATTCACAAAGGGTTGTTTGCTACTATCATCAACTAAAACACAAACAAGCAATATCACATATACCCATTCATGTGTCAACACTTGGCAATATTTTGTAACAAACACTGCATAACATTCAATTTTAATTTTCAATTATAATTGAAATATCTTCCTGTACTCTGCATGCAGCTTGGCTTAAATCAAATGTAGTTTGATTTGTGAAATAAAAAGGAAATCATGCTGCAGGAAGGCAAGCCAATTGTAATGAAAAATGTGAAAGATGATGGTGAGGTCAAAAATAACTTTGAACTTTATACTTGTGGCTAGGTTTAACAGCAAAGAACTTTGGTACACTTTTGGTTTGTAAGCTGGTCTTTCTTTTGATAGGATCTTTCCAACAGATACATAAAATCTGCTCAACAGTTAGAGCTTCATTGCTTAAAAAAACCTTAAAAATATTTTATTCCAATATTTTGCATGGCTTATACAAGGGTTTGCATGGTAATTAAAACTTTTTTCACAATAATTGGTGATAACAGAAAGGTTTTCACAACAGAACATAATAAAACATGCTGTGAGCAACGCGCACACTCAAATACTAACATGCTTTATAGAAAATGTCAGACAGAAAATATAACACAACAATTACCTGATCTCCATCATCACAGGAGATGCTTAACTCAGCTAAATACACAGTTTTTGATGCCAAAGTGGCACTACTTGTTGAGTACGTACTTGAAGATATTTTAGCATTCTGGCAGCCAGCATGGACTAAAGCTATAAAAATTAAAAAAGGCATTGCAACTATTATTGTATGTAAATAGTGAGATAGATCCTGCAATAAGATTGGAGTACTACAGTTTGAGAAAATATAGAAGAAATTCTTCAAATTTTGAAAACTGGTTGCTACATCCAATTTCAAAGTGTTTCACAACCAAAATTTGTATGTTCAATGAACTATATTTAACTTCAACTGCCCATATTCTTGACATACATAGTTATATCTACATTTCATTAGCTTGCTTAGGCCTAGAGGCCTAATATAGTACCTATTGCGTTGGCTCGGTTTCACAAGGTCAGATGATAATGGTAAGCAGTTGAAAACAACAAATGGATACTGCCTAGATTTGGCCTATTCTACAGATAAATTGAAAACTCCAAAGACTGGTAAATATTCCGATAACGTTCATTGCATTTCATTTGCAACACACAGTTTAAGAAATATTCACCATCAAAGCATCAATAATGTTTTAACCTAAATGTATAAACGCATAAAATCAATGGGATTAGCTGTCGAAGAATTAATAGTTAACTCTCACCAACAAAGCATAGCACCGCAATAACTTTTGACAACATCTTGCTGCAGCTTCGCATAGCCTGCTCTACATTCCTTTGTTGCTGTGGAAAGATGGTGGTCAACTCTAACTGGACGACACGTGCTTACTGCGCATATAGCTTTTTCAGAAACCGCTGGCACAAACGTGACTTTCCGAAGGGCTTATGAGTTGACAGTTGTAGCAGGACCGGTATGATTTGTATAAATAGTATACACGCTTTTTTTATAAGAAAAAAGGGTATAAGAAAATGAGGCTCAAATCGTCAAAATATTAAGGATATCGTAAGAAAATCCCGAGTAAGAAAATTAATTTCCAAAATTAAATGTTTAAATAGGCCAAAAATCGGTATTTCGTCGTTATTGCATTCAAAATGTTAAAGATGCAATTCAGATTCAAGTATACAATATTATTAAAGATAGTGTATACCATTCTCGCCAGTTAATTTCAGTAAACGTTAAGAAAAAAGTAAGAAAATCTCAGGCTCAATTTCGGGAAAAGTTAAGAAAATTGAGGCTCAGGCAAAATTGTGGTTTTCTTATAAAAAAAGAACGTGTAGTAAAGTTTAGCTTTTTGCAAACGAGTACAAAGCAAATGTAGCATTGATACGTACGCCAAAATGTTGTAATCTCTCTATAGTCTTAAGCTTTTCAATCGGCGAAGCAATCGTCCATCACAGAGTGGGGGG
>WIPJ01001320.1:223343-239496 GCA_018155075.1 Cassiopea andromeda | reverse complement strand
AGAGACAGAAGCTCGCAGTGGCCCAAAGGAGCATGGAGAGAGCAATGCTGAACATCACGCGAAGAGACAAGATCAGAAACGAGGTGGTAAGATCAAGAACGAGAGTGAGGGATGTCATCGAGAGAGCCCAGTACACCAAAGGCCAGTGGGCAGGACATCTCGCCCGGATGAAGAACATCAAGTGGGCAAAAAGAACAACGGAGTGGCAGCCAAGAGAGGGGAGGAGAGCGAAAGGAAGACCGAAGAGGAGGTGGAGAGATGAGATCGAGGAAAAAGCTGGATGCGCGTGGATGAGAAGGGCGCAGGATCGGAAGGCGTGGAGGAAGCTGTGGAGGCCATCCGCCAGCAGTGGCGTGACCGGCTAGAAAGAAGAAGAAGAAGAAGAAGAAGAAGAATCTCCATGAAAGTAATACTTTCAAGTACAAAAATAGTTTGACAAAAGTATTATCTGCCTGAATCGATTACTTCTGTAAACAGCAGAAGAGAAAATGATAACTTTTGATAATTCTAATTCTTGAAACAGATTTAAGCAATAACGTCTCTTATTTCGCAAAAGTAGCAATAATCATTTTCCTGATTACATTAATTTTTTATGAGAAACTTGTGCATAAGAAACATGAGGTTGAAATTAGGCAAATGTTAAGAAACAGGCAGACTGAGTTTCAAGCAATAACTTTAAAGAGCTGTTTTGCAAGTAAAAGTTTTTATAAAAGTAGAAAGAAAGTGGTATTAACATCCATTACATTCCTCGAAAAATCTTGACCATCCTTTTTCTTGCATCATGATTGGCTAATCTGGGTTGCTATTACCATTAGACGTCTTTGTATTTAAGAAACTTTTCAGGCTGTATTTGACAAAATATTAAAAAACTTCCAGGCTGAAGCCAGATACTTTATTTGTTTGAAAAGAAACCGTTTATTTTACTATCTGGAGATAAAGCTATATAACGTCACTTTTTGGGTGTGACTCCCAAAAATATTTTCGACCACACTCAGTTTTTCAAAGACTTGCCCCCCACGAAAAACCACGAGCCCCCACTGAGCTTAACTCCTTCCCTCCCTTTGCTCGCTTTTTTCTGAATTGTTGCTACCCCCTCATTCTCCATAGGTGCGTATGTCCTTAATGAATGCCCTTCTATTGCTTTGCCTAAAGCTATGTGTACAAGAATAGGAGGCTGATAACGTTGGACTATTCAAAAAATACAATGGAAGGACTTGAAATGTAAAATAGAAACGACAACTGAAATTATAAAATCGAATAGAAATTAGATTGAAATTTCAAACTGAAATTGAGTTTTGAGATGCAGCACAGTGCTGAATTCACGTTTGGAAATGAAAAAATGCCACCAAAAGGTAGTTTTCAAATGCAACGAATTCAACTTCAATCTAATTTCAAGTTCAATTCAAATTAAAAGATTGAAAAGGCTAGGCCGCTGTAATCTTATCAGATATGTTCCACATGACCTTCTGGATTCAGCTTAGTTGTGTGAGCTATGAAAGAACCTGAATTTGCAGAATTTGATAAAACTAAGCATACAGTCCAAAAGCAGAAGCAATTGCCTGTGAACGTAAAAATACAGCAAAATGACGGTGAGAGTAAGAAAATGTTATTGAAAAGTAAACGCATACCTTGGATCGATGCTACACGTTACAATTTTTCACTTCGTAAATTTGAGTCATTTGTGGCATAGCCAGCATCTGAGGAAAAGAAAGAAAGTTGAGAATGAATGAGCTGTAAGCATAGACGCCGACTTTTGCAATTCTCAGAGAGGGGCTCAGACACTTTGCAATATATATTATAAAATCGGTGTATCTTACTGAAAATAACAAAATAAAAAGCTATCCAAGCAGACAAACGAACAAATTGAAGATTTATAACAGAAGTGTAAATGTAGCATAATTATCAGGTTAGTTCTTGGGTTTCTGTGTCTTGAATTACCAAAAAGTTTTTCACATAATTTTTCAGGGGACTCAGCCCCCCGTAGCATTGTATAGAGGCATAGCCTTTTAAGGAAACATTTACTAGGGGGGCAGACTCTAGAAAAGAGGATATGCTAGTTAAAAAATCAAAGAAAATATTTGAGGATTGGGAGAACCTTCTGGTGCAAAAACCCTTCAAAGGTGCTCTTGAAAAAATATACCTCATTTTCTAATAAGAATTCAAATGTGCCATAAATGTAAATGCGTTTGAATCAGAGTCTTAACAAAGGCCATTTATCAGCTCTAGTAGCAAGTAATGTAATGTTTCTAGTTGCTGTAACGGGTAAAGGGGGTCAGGGGGCAACGCCCTCATGGAAAAGTTTTGATTCAGAACATTTTATTTTGTCTTAAAAGAGAATTCTTCAGTTCTAATGTAACGCTTGCGGTGAAAAAGGATAATTTCTGGGGGCAAATCACCATTTACTAAAGGGAAGACATGAGAACTAGAGGGAATTCGCTCCCCGAGTTTATATGTTGAAAAGACTCTGCCCATAGTTGACAAGAGCCCCCAAGTCTCCACGTAGTCCACGCCTATGGTTTTAAGACAAAGCATGTTGACGACTTCTTACTCCACAACGAGGTTGCATTGTTGTCAATTCATAGGAGCCTTCTTTCAGATTGAAGAAATCAGGACCATATATTTGCAAATGGAAGCTTTGGTGACTGAAAGTTTTCAAAAGCATATGAAGCCCTAGCAGGTGGTAGGTAATTATCACGTGACATATTAATGGCATGTTTTCAGAGGTTTCACTTTGCTGTGAATCCAGGTCACCGACTGACTTTCACGCTGCAATGGAAACAATGGTAGTTATAGACTTGTAACATAAAACTTAAATGTGAACATCGGTATATACCTTGGATTGAGCTGTAACAAGCTGTCTTTTAGAGGGCTGGACTGGCGACTTCAAATGTGGGTGAAACTCCTGCTCGATTGGCTGCGTGGAGTTTGGCTCAAACTTCTGCTGGATTGGTCGCTTTGACTTTAGTTGCAGCTCCTGCAATAAAATGGGAAGCGCCATATAAATGTGAAATGCTAGTCAGGGGTGACGGAGGAAGGTAGGGCAGGAAGGCAGAGTTTCGGAGAAGGACATTTACATTTACTCTAAGGCTGCCTTGAAGCCATAGGTTTTATTTGTAGATTACTTTTCATAGACGCAAGCTCTCAAGTATTGTTCGTTCTTCCTATTTAAGATCTTCCAAGCTTAGACATGCTATCTTTATCAAATTTACAAAGGGGTACTTATCTACACTCTGCTTATGGCGAAGTTCCCTACAATATATATCATACTCAAGTCAAACAAAAACCTACATGATAGATACATGTAGTGTTGCTTCATATTTCATACATTTGGGGGATCAAACGGATTGCACAAGTTGTTCGAAATGGCTGCCGCTAAATCATGACTTTATACATTGCAATAATTTTGATCTTGGAGTGTATTATCTATATTTAAATTTAGTATTTACAATTGCAATAAACACTAATTCAGATCAGCTATGTAGTACAAAGCAAAAAGAAAAATCTATTACTTTTTGTAAAATATCATAAATGATATTTTGCATATAGTCCGTCGCCGCAAAAGAAGGCGTGGGGACGTCATACCCACCTGGAAGTTCTGTTAGCTTAAACAGGTTTCTCTTACAGGCCTCAAACAGGTTTCCCTCTTTGTTGAAAAACAACTTATTAGAAATAAATAGATAAACACAAGAATTGCCGTTTCTTCAGGCTTTGTCAATAATTTTGTGGTGTAAAAAAGGGCATTGGTCACATTTATAGCCAAAGTAAAAGGCGTGGTTATCAAAACATTTCTTGGGGTAGAATCCCTTAAGCCCCCTCTCTTTCGCAATTACCATAATATCACCCTTTCTTTCAAATTCAGTGGTGCCACGACCATCCGGTCGGCAAAGTTTCATTTCACTCCCCTCAGAGCCCCAGAGGCTATTCTTTATGACGGTCCTGTATATTTTAATAAAACATTAGCGACAGGCTTTGCAGGTGCATTTGTTCCAGACCAATGTTTGGTCTTGTTTTCAAACTCAAGAAATGTTGGTTCATTTTTGAGACCTCATCCAGGGTATTTCAGAGGGAGCTCCCTCTAAAAGACAGTGGTTCTATTCCTAAGCCTGTGGTCTTTATTGTTGGCAAGGTCTTTTTGTTCTTGGATAATAAGCTACCTCTACATGTTTATTTTCATGTAACTCCCATACAAGCGATGGACTAAAACGATTCATTGACTTGTAAATTTCTGAGACTAGTTTTTGTAGATTCCTCGCATGAATACAAAAGCTACCACTAGGAGTAACTAATGGCTCAAAGAAGCATTCATCGTTTAATCTGCAATCTCCAAAGGTTTTGTGTGGTTGATGTCGAAACACATCACGTCATTTATTAATCCGAAATTGTCTAGACTCCTGTGTGGATTCAGAGAAGGTTAAAGCTCCCAATTGATTTACAGTTAGCCAAACTTGAAGTATATGGTTTCAGTCTAAAAATTTTGAATTTAATGCATAACGTCTTTACCAATAGATGAAAAAGGGTTGAAGTAAATGGTATTTATAGCAACTGGCAACAAGTCAAATATGATGTACCACAGGGCTCAGTTCCTGGGCCATTGCCATTCAATTCATTCATTAACGATTTCATTTACGTGATCGAAAAAGCTCACAAGTCTGCAACTCTGTATACGACAATACTATCTACGCATTTGCTGATAGGTAAGACACCATTTCAAGATGGCTTAAAAGATATAAATTATGCTTTAGAATGGTTCAAAAACAACCAAATGGCAGCAAATCCAGACAAATGTCAGGTGAACTTTATGGAGCTTGAAAAAAGTCAAAAATTGAGTCTTGAAACAAATAGTATATCTATAAAAGTAGCTGAGGTGGTTAGGCTTCTTGGAATAAGAGTTGACTCAGAGTTGCAATTTCAGAGTCATGTGGACGCTTTTTGTTAGACAGCGAACCAAAAAGTAAAGACGTTCTCTCGAATTATTGGGTACCTACAAAAACATAAAGCTTAAGGGTCATTCCAAGCGAAATCAGCAGCTATGATAACCCTACCTCTCAGAATTAGCTGAAAACTGGTGTACTAACTAAGTTTCTTACTATTAGCAGCTGTGTCAAGTTTTTTCTAATATTCCAAAGCATGCCAATTTTATGGACCATTGAAGTGTTGCCCAAATGAGTTTATTTTCCCTTTTTAGGTTTTAACAGCATAATTACATGTGTAAATAATCCCAAGGTATTGCTTGGGGTGTTTTAGATTGATCTTTGATACTACTTTTTCAACAGAAACCAAGATGACCACGATAAAACTTTTACTATAAGTTCAATCATTTATAAGCATCAAGTAAATGCCAAGTTTAACTTGGTCTGAGTTAGGCCTTTAGAGAGAGGGTGCCAGAACTAAGCACTAGCATGTTGCTTAGCAACCAACTAGGGGTAATTTAGGCAGCCACACCTCAGAAGGAATACTTATGATGTCAACATTGATATAATTTTTAAATTCTGAATACTTGAATGCATCAGTAGTGCAATTTTCGAGCGTATTGAGAGAATTCTACTTCATTAAAAGAACTTTCCACCTGGCGCAAAATTCGTAGCCAGTCTGTCCTCTAAGAAGTATGCAAATTGGGCAAAAGCTTAATGGTGCATACAATTGGCAAGCTTTGGAATATTGGAAAAAAACTGGCACAGCTGCTAATAGTAAGAAACTTAGATAGTACACCAGTTTTCAGTCAAATCTGAGAGGTAGGGTTACGAAATCGTGTTTTTGCTGTTGATTTTATATGGAATGACCCTTACATAAGAAGAAAAAGCTGTCATAAAGTCACCTTTTAACTATAGTCCATTAGCATGGATAGGCTTGTGACATAGTTTTCAACTTAAGCAGTCAATAGAAAACAGTAAACTGCCTGTTGTATTGAGGTTTACCACTGTATTAAAATCATAGCCTATCTTAAGAAAAGTTTACTGTTGGGGGGAGGGGAGAGGTGGCAAACCCTAGAAAAGTAGATGTGCTAGTTCCAAAATCAAAAGGAAAAATTTGAGGATTGGGAGAACTTTCTGGGGAAAAAATTCATCACAGATGCTGTAACAAAGATCTAGCTCATTTTCAGACTCGATATTTAGATGCGTCTTAGCAAAAACTACCTATCAACTATAGTAGCAGATAGTGCCATGTCCGTAGTTGTTGTAGCATTGAAGAAAGGGGTCTGAGAGCAATGCCCCAGGACAACTTTGATTCAGTGCTTTTTGTTTTGGCTTAAAGTGCATCTTCCAGTGTCATGCTTGCCTTTAGCAATAGAGACCTTAAAAACTTCTACTGCATCTGTTTTAGACAAGAGACATCCTTCAAGATGACTTAGAAGATATTCCGTTTCATATTTGCCACCTACTATCACAATTTGAACCATGGTTGATTTGGTGAAAAGCGATTTCTTCAATTCTACTGCAAAGCTTGTGGCAAAAAGATATAATTTCTGTGGACAAACTCCATCTACTGGGGTCAATTTTGAGGATTAGGGGGTTCACCCCGCGTTTTTATGTTAGAAAGGCCCTAATTCAGTTTTCTTTTAGAAATTATTTACATTATTATTCATAGAGCACTCGAAGAACATTATCTGTGCGGCTGACCTCTTTGATTGCACCTTTATTACAGAAAAATCAGATCAAAGAGTAATAACTGAATTTGATAGGATTACCGCATTGCAGATTTTTAATGCCTGAGCTCTGGAAATAACCGTTGTCAACTGGATTTGGAGTGCAAAATGTAGATGGAGGTACGATCTTACTAAATGAGATACTAGCAGTGGCCATATAATCATTCCGTATTCTCAAATATGATCGATGAATTCCTGTTGGTGGGGAAAACAAAATCTGCAGTAATACAAAATGTTTGAGAATCAAGGTTATATGAAAAAACTGTAGGGCTGTTGTAATATGACAATAATGTATCATACTTGAAGAATTTCTTAATGTCAAGAATCATTAACTTCTTAATGTAGTGAAGTGTCAACAATATATTCTTGCATTTTGATAGGTATTGGTAAAAAGATAGGTAAAGGTTGCCTTGTCTACTTTCGTACGTAGGGGAGTGCCTGATAGAGAGGACACTTATCCTGAGTCATAGGCATGTGACGTTGGGTGGCCACTTCCTTACATCTCCACCTTTATCTCCTCAGTGTTGCTACCAGGGACCCATTTGCTGCTGGATGAATAATGAGCGAGCATTCAGTCAAGGCATCGAGTCGGACTAGAACCGTAGACCTTCCCCACGGGAGGCATGTTTTTTCCCTATAAATACGTAAAAATTCAAGCATGCATGAAGAATCTCTTTGCGATAGAAGCAGTAGGTGATGGAGTTTAATTCCTGTACCTTTACTTGTTCTATATCCGCAAACTGCACAAGTTGCAAGTGTGATTATATTTTGGGAGTAAATTTTTTTGCTCACCAGATCGAATTGGCCAATCAAATTCGCGATTACGTAATGCTCATGTGACCACTACTAGCATCTTATTCCTATGGGCCCTGAGTGTCACTGTTTCACCACTAGATATTCGAATCATTTACTACAAAGTTGCACGGCACCGTCACAAGCAGCCTCGGTGAATAGAATTTTAGTTTTAGAGCTATCGCTCAAATGTTACTGACTTTAACTTCTACTTGAAAAAGTAGCAAATTTTTCTCTGATTTTTGCACTCTACATTTATTCCCAAAAAGTGGTTTTCAGCCATTCGCAACGCTATCTTTGAACTAATTTTCCTGCTCGACTCCAACCGGTGGTCGCTTGAATAGAAAATGGGTAGGATATAATGGCTAACGCATTGAAAGTTTCTGGTAACTATGTTCCAATCAAAGCTCTTTAAGCTCTATCATAGCATAATAATAAACCATAAAGCTCCGCTACTTACACATGATACTGGAATTTTGCTAAATTGTTTCAAAGAATGAAGAACATTTATCAGGGGCTATTTCTAAATATTTTGAAAAGGGCTCTAGGTGCAATTTCATAAAATGGGTGTGGCCTATTTGCAGCCATGCTCATATTTTTAAAAATGGAGACATGATAATTTAGTCACGTTGTAATATAATATAGCCAACATCTTGCAAAATCTCAATAGTCATGTAGCAGTTAGGAAATTCATTATGGCAATACAATACAACACTCATCAAAGAAATAAAATACTAGAGGGAGGTCAATGCACTTTGAAAAGCAAAATTAATACAAAAACATGGGGAGAGGGGGCTGATCCCCTAGAAATCATCACTGCTGTTGATAACGGAAGCTACCTTTAGGAGCTGTTGTCTCAAAGTAGCATTTTCTGGAGGCATGTCCCCTCCGTCCATACGTATACTCGGCACCTTCAAAGATGGCTGATCGCTTTCTGCACCACTCATTGAATGACAATTCTAGGAAAGAAATGAGAGCTATATAGGCAAAATGCTTTGGTATCTACTAAAATGCAGTGGATATGTAATTGGTGATAATGTGACGGATTGAGCAGCATGTGGCACTTTTTATCTTCTTGATTGAAGATAAAATCACTCCTTCTACATCTCTTTTCTGGTATAATTTCTGAAGATAAAATGTCTTGGTCACAAAAAAGACACGTCCTTTTCTTCCTCCCCAATGATAAACTTTCTTTTAGAACTAGGCGTGGATGTCACTAAATCCTGTTGGCAAAGTATTATCAAACAACCTCGCCCCATTCGGGTCAGACCGCATCCATTTTCGGCAGAATGTAAGACCTAATTAAACTCCTCAAGAAAATTTTCTAGGAACGGCCCTGTTTCCTTGTAGCGCAGGATAAGACGTTTGAGATAGCCTAGAGAAAAAGAAATGTCTCAACGCGAACACTTTATACACACTAAGAATAATATGAAGTTAGTACATACCGAGTCAACAAGAGGACTTACTGAACGCTTAGGGCAAAGAGGAGGCGGTAAGCTTTCCTGTAAAAAAGTAAAATATGGAAGTGGATCTCCAGGTTTCAAGATCGAATAGATACAACCAGTTGTGCAGTGCTGGAGGGAGGGACTCAGGGAGCTCATTCGCCTAGAAATCTTCTCGAGTATTAAGGGGCTTAGGCCCCCTTAGCTATTAAAAAAACCTTGCAAAAATGGTATAAAAGGATAGTAAAACTGACTTCTACAAGAAAGATTCTTGTCTTTTATTCATAGGCTTATGTCGTCGTTGTCGTAAGCGTTGTCGTAAGCTTTGTCGTAAGCGTCGTCGTAAGCGTCGTCGTAAGTCCACTTTTTTTCGCACGTATGCTATTTACAACAAAATGGCAACAGTATCAACAATAGCAACAAGGGCTAGTCATCTCTAATTGCTCCCCTCTCCCTCAGTTATTAATTTAGCTCTACAGCATTGGATACAAGTAATAATAAAGTGCCATAATCCTTGTTACTGTTCACACATCTTGAAACCAATTGCAGTCATTTAAATTTGTTATTACAAGGAGATTTTTGAAACAAAGCATGATGAAAACATGACAAAATAGTATAAATATAGCAGTAGATAAGCAAGTTCATTCTATCTAACTGACTTCATTACATATCGTTGCAATGAAGATAGGGTAGATTGTACAGCTTCTTCCAGAAGTGTAGCCAAAAGTTGGTGAAGGGAGTTCTGCACCTTCATCCTTGTGCAAATCGATACTATCTGTCAGCAAATTGGCAAAATCTGTCGCTAAATCCACATTAATACTGTTACAGCATAAGGAAAAGTCTTATTTGTCAGAAAATTGGGTTTGCACACACCAAAAAATTCACTCTTAGCTTTGTCCCTGGCTTAGAGGTAGGAGTAGAGGACTGCCAAGAAAGAAGAAAGCGTAGGAGTATTTAAATGGAACAGAATTTAGCTAATGAGTTAAGGAAAGTCCTATAAGTCTGATATATGAGACAGTTTATCCACTCTTGCTGCCAAGGAATCGCAAGATTACTGAAATAGCTGTTATATAAAATCAGGGGCGCCTAATGCAAGGAGATAATGACTTCTACCAAGGGCACATCCATGTACATGCATTTGCCTTCACAGGGGTAGATATTGGTCTTCAGAGTTCCTTGTACAAGGGAGCTGTCCAGTATATTGTTATTTCACAGGAATTCAGAGGTCTGTGGGCTTGCCCCCTGAAAACAGTTTTTGAACCATACTGTCTACAACGTCGGAAAATGCTCCTTTACAATAGGAATGCTAAAAATTGACATGCATTTGAAGAAAGAGCTCGGTATTAAGGGCATTTTTTGCCATCTGCCTCCTTGGAAAAGGACAGAGGGGCAGTTTCCACTCCTGTACCCCAAAACATGCGACCCTGTATAAAATCATATGAATGTTCACCATAACTGGGTGGGTGCAGCTCTTGGGTAAATAAGTGTCGTCGTATTTCTTTCCAGAAGCAGTCAAAAAATGTTTGAGATATGCAAGGGGAACTCCATATAATACTCCAATGAAACCCCCCCCTTCTACAATATGGGAGTTGATTATGCTGATTGAGAAGCCCCAGCATCCAAAGATGATAGTAGAGTTAAATCGAAAAGGAGTGGGATGGATAGTAGGCTGGGAGTGAATTTTAAAAGACTAATTTGTTTAACAAAAGACTTTTGAAATGGGCTTTAGGGAATGCAGAATAAACTATGATGAGTTCCACGGTATTCTAGTGGAAATAGAAAAAATCCCCAACTAGAGCCTCAACTACTGGGGGTTTGGGGATGTGACACCCCCAGTAAGTCCAAACGGTGAGAAAATTCAGGTAAGCATATGGGGCCATTTTTTTTAAAGTTTGAATGCATATAGAAATAATTCTAATATATAATGCTTAGGCAAATGAAGATAACCAATCATTTTGGGAATGAATTAATAGGTGAATTTTTGAAATCTTGAGAGAAGAACCTTACTATTGAGAACAACATAGGAACCGTAGTAGGTATGGTAAGAAATATATAGCTGTATGTAATGTACTATTAGGGATGAACTACACAAAGGCGTGCTGGAAGCACATCAGGGAGGGCAAAGGGAACAGCTTCCTTTTGTAGGGCATCATAAACACCCTTTTAGAGACCACGCCCTTCATTGACTGCAACCAATAACAATAGTTTGCTGGATATGTTAGGTTTGAGCCAAAAGGTGTTTTAGTAAATTTGCTGAACCGTACTGTAGTATAAAATGATCATACTGTAAAAAAGATTATCGAAAGTCATGTAAACAATAGTTAATTTCAAAGCAATTGACTTCAAATAAACACTGTAAGGCAACCTTTAGCAAATTCGAAAGCTTTATGATAATTTTATGGCAGGAATGTACTTAAAAATATTCCCTGCTCTAACCTTTTGAATAATCTATTTGACACAAAGGGCATTCTTGCCCCCTTCCACTATGGCAAGAGAAGCGAGTGCCCCCGCTGCCCCCTGTTCCGGCACCCCTGAATAAACAAGAACGTAAAGAGTGGAAGCTTGGAATGAGGCCTGTTTAGGGGTTCCAAGGAATAGGGGAACATGCCAATGCTATCCAGGGAACAAGGAAGCTTGGCGAAAACTAAAAAGAAACATGGTAACATTGGGTCTTATCTAGGGATCAAGGAGACTGTGTTCCATGGAAAGCTTCTTATGGCACGTGCACCTGCGGCATGGGAATAGTGATGGCAAAGGGAGGGAAAGATGTGTTCTTTTAAGTGCAGTATTGCACTTGGTGCTCTGTGGTTATATTGTATCATTTTCTAGTGCATCCTTTCCTGCTTGGATACCCCCAAACATGGACGGATCTAGGGTGAGTTCCAAGAGTTCTAGAACTCAGTCAGAAGTTGTGAGTCATAAGAAAAAATTCAATAAAAAATTCTTTTTCAGGGAAAATATAATGAGCTGCACCTTTAGTATTGTGTGTCTGTTCTTTCTAAAATATGCACATAAAATGTCATGTACCTCTTGCTTCAGCGACCAGGCTAAATGCCCTCGGAAAAATATTGAAAATTCTACCCGCTGTACTCAGTGGCCGATAATTGTTTCCTCTTTCTCGGTCCTGTCGGTTTAGATTTCTTCGAAACTGTGTTCGGAACTGAAACATATGTGTTCTCGATTGTGTTTGGAACTGAGACATCTCTATTGTAATCATGTTTAGAACTTACACCTATGCTTCACAAGTGACTGATATCTTTTGTTCTCAGCGTTTAGAACTGCGACATACGGGATTCAAATTATGTTTAGAACTGCGATATACGGGATTCAAATTGTGTTTAGAACTGAGACATATGTGCTCGCTTGAAAACGAGGGCAAAGGTGCAAGTAATAATTTTCGCTGACTTTACCAAATGGACGAAACGGATGCGAGAGCTACAATCCTTGACCTCTCAGAGTTTTCAGAAGCATCGCATATGTTTTTTGACATAAAATATTCCTTGAAAGTTAAGTATTCGAGAATCATTGAATCGTTTATTCCCTGTAGGCCTAATCTCCGCAAGTATGAAATAGGCTCGTTACTTCTCCCAAATAGCTTTGCTGACGAAGGTTTTGAAGCATACTGGTAAGGTTCAGTGCAATCCAGCATTTGGTTGTTAGCATATTTATGGGTTGACTTGTTTCAAATAAAGTGGTCGAGAAAATACTTTTAGATGCTCTGAGTGGTCAAGGAACAAAGCATCCTTGCCCAGAGGAGTTTCCGATACAACTGCTCTTCATTTGCAAAGCTAGGCCATACTTCCATTTTATTCAGAAATTAATTGGGTTGTAGCAGCTAATGGATATTCTCAAATTTATGACTCTGATTCGATAATGAAATGCTTTGGCAATAATTTGTTAGAACGATGCTTATACACTTTATTGGAATGCATCGCTCTTAATTCACCGCAAAGGACACTAGTTTGGGAATTGGACTGTAGAATGACCCTTTTCTATCTAGTAGTGTAGTATTAAATATTTAACAAGAGGGCTCAAAACAGAATTTACTATTTTTTACAGTCATCGAAACAAAGCGCTGAAACAAAATGAACTTGAAAATCACCAACAACTTAGAAGTATCAAAGAAATATTTCAGAAACTTTAACTTCAAAAGGGTCTGTTCCCCCTGAAGCTCAAATAAATTAAACAAGAGAGCTTTCCCCCTGAGCCCCTAGGACCACAAATCTGCTTCTATCTAATCATTCATCAGGAACTCACTCAAAATTTTGTCTAGATCCGCCCCTGCCCAAGTGATTTTAATCTGCCATTTAAAAGAGCAGCTACAAGAAGCAAATCTGGCTGGTGTGTTACTTTGCTAAGCATTTGCTTGATGATAAATTTCAGCCCATCTTCTTCACTTCTCTTTTTCCTCTGTCATCAGCAAAATGTGAAAAATATGGATGGTTTTGCTTTTTGACATTCACTCTGAAAAATATGCATAGAAACTGAGGGGAACAATGGAATTTTCTCATGAAAGAAAGAGAACAACATGATGTTGAACATGGAACAAGGAATACAAGCCCCCTAAGAAGGCCTCTAGATTGGTACAAGACTTGAATACAGGTAAGGATGGAGAAGCTAAAGGAGCACAAGTACGAAATTGAAGAAACCTATTATTTGCAAAGGCCTGTAGGAATAGCACTTCAACTTGACGCTGGAAGTGAGGTAGGGGAAGGAAATGACAGAAAGCAGTAAAGGGACCTTTAGGAAATATTCTGAAGCTGTTCGTCCACTGAGCAGAGGCACTACTCTGGACTCCAAATGGAAGAGCTGCAACGTACTTGATTCAAAGTGAATCAGCGAAGGGGTACACCGGTTTCACTACTCCGTGTTGCAGTCGACAGGAAGAAACAGCGTGGTTTTGCAAGAGGAGCTAATAGCGTGTTAAACTAGTGAACGCGTGTAATTTAATTAATGTGTGACAAAGATAAAGTGTTTCAGATATCCTGAAGGAAAGAAATTACTGAAATTAAGAATTCTACAAACTGCTATATTTACTATCAAGTCAGTGCATACCGAATCGGCAAGACGTGGTATTGAGCTATTACGACGAGACCCAAACAGCGACGTCACCTAGAAATTGGGTAAACATCAAATTTCAAATTTAAGGCTGAATAGAAGCAAGAGATATTCGTCAAACTATGAAATGCTAATGCGTAATGTTCAAAGGTTTTGAGAACAAGCTGCTGTGAGGTAAGTGCACAGGAGCAAAAAGGACTTTAGTTATATCATTATCAAGAAACGACTCACTGATGAAGCTACGAAAATAGACGAACAAGTTTTTTCTTTCTTTTCAATATCATTAAATAAGGGTTTTGTAACCAATGATTAAACAATAGCATTTCAACTTTGAAGGGGAAGAATAAAGACAGCAAAGAAGAAAGTATGCTGCTTCATCTAAAGCAATACGCAAATCGACTGCTGCGATAGGTAATGAGGGCGGCTCCAGCTACCAAAGATTGGGAGTGCAGCTTGCCACAAATATTAAATATCAAACCATTTGATGACGACGCTCATTTTGCTGCATTGAAGTGGTTATCTAACTAGTTTTGTATTAGTTTCCCTATCGTTAAACATCCATACTACTGGGAAATAATTAAATCGTGAACTAATGAAAGAATTCTTTAACATTTCTGATTTGATGGGATCAAGATAATTTGACAAGCGAGCAAGTGCATGAATCTTTTGATTCACCTTTCTACATAAGTCTTCGATATGTTATTTGAAATTTAATTTCTTGTCGAAAGTTATTCCCAGCAGTTTTTCATGGTCACTTTCAATACTTTCTGAGTTTCCAATTTTGATTGTAGTTTATGTGTTTTTATCTCCAAATGCCATAAGATGGCATTTTTTCATCATTGAGTTTCAAGAGATTATCAGAAAGCCACTTTACAATGAAGAGCAGTCATCTTCTAATTGCCGGACAACAATTCCAAGGTCTGAATGGCATGCAAAGGCAGCAGTATCTTTAGCACAGTTGCAAATTTTTGCTTGATTTGCAAACAAGAAAATATCTTTTATACATATATTATATACCAAAGGCCCTAGAACCAATCCTTGCGGCACTCCTATGTTTATTTCCTCCCATTTACTATATAAGCTGTTAATCTTTACTCTCTATTTTCTATTTGTGAGGTAGCTTGTTATGAGCTGGAGAGCATACGAATTTAGTCCATAGGCACTCAGTTTTGCTAATAGAAGACTATTGTTTACACGATCAAAAGCCTTTGAAAGATCTATGAATACTGCCCCAGCAAGCCCCTCATGATTTATGCTGTTTTTGTTAGATTTCAGAAAGTTCAACAAGACATGCTGTGTATTCTACCCTTGTCTAAATCCCCCCAATAGCGGTGGAACAAAGCATGAAATATATTCAGATAGTTGTGGATGAATGAAGCGCTTAAAATTTTGGCAGTTGCTGGAAAGAGGCTTATTGGTCTATAATTCATTTTGGTCACATTATCATCTTTTTGAAGATTGGGGCTGCGTTAGCATTTTTCATGCTATCTGCGAAGCTGCTGGCCTCAATAAAACTATTAAAATGCTCTGTTAGACAAAGCAAAACATATCTGTGTTTGATTTAATATCTTTAGAGAGATTGCTTCTTGTGGTGAGCACTTCTTAGGATCTAAACTTTTGCAATTGTAATAGCATGTCTTCATTGTGACCTTTCTAAATGAAAACTTTATTGTGCTATTAACTGATGATTTCATTTTAAGGATACTTGGATGTGCTCCAAAGCATTCCATAATTGCCAAGCTGGTATCGTCCACGTGATCATTCAAGGGCTCTTGCACGTGTATATTGGTTATATCTATAGATCCAGCAATATTCACAAAATGTTTATTAAAAACTTCTTCAACCTTGCTCTCAGTTGATTCCACTGCACTATTTTCTAAAAGAGTGATGGAAGAGCTGTGATGTATTGCTGTTGTAGTTTTAGTTTATTTTACTTTTGATATTATCTCTGTCCTCTTGATATTTTTCATAAATATTTCAAATGTACTGCAAGATGGTTGCATTTATCATTACTCCCTACTAGCAGAAGATGCACAGATTCAACTTTGCAGCTAGCATGGCTCTAAAGATGTTGGCTACTCAGACCCCTGCTATTCTCCTCTCTTTCTGTACAGCCTCACCACCACCTTGAGATCACTTCACACAGTCTGTGAGTGGGTCGTAATCATTTTGTGCAAGGTGGGCACAAGTAGATCTCTCGTCAACAAAACTCGGTACT
>WIPJ01001320.1:161765-200231 GCA_018155075.1 Cassiopea andromeda | reverse complement strand
AAAATGGTATGGCCTAAATATAAAGATGGAGAGGTGGTTGTTAAAGAGCGATCAATACCACCAGCCTATGGTAATGATGTTTGTCCAACTGGAAATAATTTTTTAATTTGCCTTTTACTATTTGCTCTTTGTACAGGTCATATAGTGAACTCTAAAACTTTCAATTTCCAAGAGTAGCCTCTGCCAATCATACTGGGTTTTATCCCGTAATAATTTATCTCATATAGAATATGTATAAGAAATGAAAGAATTGCTATTTACAAGATCTGTATCAGAGTTGATGCCTACAATGAATTTATGGCAAACCAGCCAGTACCCATCAGCCATAAATTCCAAAATAAAACTTGCAAGAGTGATGCAGTGAGGCAATACAAGGAGAAAAAGTTAAGGTCTCAGCCTACTCTATGGCCTTCAACTGAGTAGCAACTAAGGCCTTCAGCTACTACTTTATGTTCTTTATAATGAATTTTTGTTGCGAATACAGTTGTGAGTTTTTGGTGTACTACCTTTTGTGGTTTGATAAGAATTTGCAAATCTATCATTATTGAAGTATCTTCCTTTAGTTTCTCATATGCTTTATCATATTTAGTTGAAGAACAAAATGAACTTGAAGCCAAGAATGCCCAGACAGCTATTGGTATCTAGCCTTGTACCAGAAGAGAACCACCTAAATGTAAGAAATGTCTGCAACCAAGGAAGGGACACAAGAAAGAAACATATAGCTGAAGCTGTTCTGAATAATTGAAGGATTGCTTTATTAGAATTGTTATACATGGTTGACACATCTGAGCTCTTTCCTTTGCTGTTGCATTACCAGATGCATCCCAAGAGATACATTTTGTCCTTATGTAATGTTAAATCCATGCTGATAATGGTCTGCTATTTTCCAGTCTACATATCCAAATATCCATCTTGCCAAGATTCTATAAGCAACTGCTCTCATATACCTATGAAAAATCAAATCTTTCACTAGACTTAAGGCCTCTCAAATTTTGGAAAGGAGCAGGTTTTTGTCAGTCTATACTACTACATTGCAAATAATGGTTTTATATTACTCAGGTTAAGAAGTAAGAATGAAACAGTTGTAGAATATTGATGGCTTACTCGTTTTGTCTCCTTTATTTTTTCATATGCTTCACGAACGTTTCTGTGACAACGAAGCCTTCCCTGCGCCCACCAAGTTGCTGTCGTTGCAAAGGTTACATCGACGCGAGTTATTGACGTGGCCAACAAGATCATATCGTTCTTCGAGCGCTACGAGAGAGAGCTCATCAGGGTCTTCATTACCTGTCGGATTTTCATTTCGATCTGGGCCTGAAGCTGGTAGCTTGCCTTCGTAAGGCTCAAAATCAGCCACAATGGCAGCTGCTTTGTTGTCAGAACTGGAGCATGTACTGCAGATACCATCATAGGACTCATCTTCATTACTACCACTTTTCGAAGAAATAGTAAGTTAACGTACTTTGAAAAAAAACTGAGAGTACTCTCCATCATCGCGGTCATGTCACAGTTTGTTTTCGTGAACATGCAAACAATCTGACGTCACGCGCAAGAGGCACGTGTTTGTCTCGGCCCAGACTCCGGAGACAGTTTTTCTCTCGTTTCCCATATTTCCACCCTAAATAAGGAGATTTTTAACAGGGCTATCGAATTTTTTTCTACGCCATGATCTTCAGCGCTAAAAATAACGCAGGATATCAATTTTTCACATTACATATCATATGCTCTTTAAGTCCGGAAAATCCTTGGGGGTAAATTTCAACAAAGATCTTTGCAATCAAATTATACAACAAAGCATTGTAAAGATCAATACTCTACTGTAAAATTTGGAATACAATTCCAAATTTTCTAGGTGCGGCCATGGAATCAGGGGACTTTTGGGTAGCATCTACCACTGGACTACTGTTGTGAAGAGCCCCTATCAGCAAAGCTAAAATGGACATGAAGTACAAAAACATATAACTGCAAGTCACCGTATTGTATAAATTGATCGTTTTGCTGAAAGAATTATCCCCATCTCAAAATTCTTTTTGTAAGAACAGTCAATAGAAGTAGAGTGAACAATGTATGCCAAACCCTATCCTAGGTGGAAGTAGTGGGGTAGAATATACGGCCTATCATATCCTCAATTGTTCTGAAATGAATTAGATCGTGGATCCCTGGAGAACTAAGATGCCGAAAATGTAAGTTCAACAGATCACACCACACCAGGGGTGCCATAGAATATTTTCCGAAGGAGCTGACCAGGGCTGCACTAACGGTTCAGGAGCCCCTGGCCACACCGAGTTATGACCCCCTACTTACACATGTTTAAGTTGCCGAGAGAACATATTTGCAGACAGAAGTGAAGAGTCATGCAAAAATTCGATTAGGGTTTTGTATTCCGATTGAGCAGACTCAAAATAATGAAAATACAGTAACAGAACGTAAAAGGCAGGAGATTTGTTACTCTTAACATAATTTATTGAATTGGATGCTGGTTATGGATTACATGTTTCTTATACATCTCAAGCGGTCTTTATCTTGAAATTAATTTCGCAACGATTTTCAAAATCCACCTGAAAATTTGGGGCCCCGATCCACTTTTGTGCCCCTGGTACATGCACAGAGTGCCTTGAGATTAGTGTGGCCCTGGGAAACTAAGGGCCTAATATATGAGGAAGACTGGCACTAACAAGAAGACTGGTACCCGAGACAAGTTCCGTTTGCGATTGCACGGGGAAACTTAATCTTGTTCTCGATCTGTCATCCCTACGCAGTAGGCTGCGTAGATATGACTTGAGAAGGCCAGCTATCTTTCTAGCCCTATCAAATCGATTATATGATGAAAGCACCACGTTGCCAGCTCTGTTATGACATTACCTCTTTGAGAAGGCGAGGTCTAGGTTATAAGGGCTGGCCCTATCTACATGTAGTCACAATGCCAAATCTGAGTATTTTCCTGACATCTACAGAGACCTCGGGGGAAGTATCTATCTCAGCTAGGAGGGCTAGCCCACTTCATGTAGTCAGAGCCTAAAATGTGGCTAGCAGAATATTAGAAATGCTACCACCGAAGTTTTTGCATTAAGCCCCCGGGAGTTTATTTTTATGATGGAGGGGTATAACCAGGAATAAAACTAAAGGGGACATGTGAGGATGGTTCACCACCAACGTTAAACATTTCCATTTCGCTGGAGATAAACGACAGTACATTATAGTTTTGCAGGGCAACTCGTTGGAACTGGGTCTAGCAACTGAGCATATTCCTTGGTAAAATAACACCCTTGTAACTTAGCGCACGTTTGTGTGCATGATCTATTTTCTTGTTTGCACTTATTGTTGCAAAATAGCCACATTAAATGGCAATAATTGAAATCTGAAAGGATCACCACATTTCAAACCGATAGTGCTTGTTCTCTGGAAATGTACATATCTAGTCTCGCAAAGGCGCTGGCCTTTTTGTTAACTTTTTGTTACACAGAACTTCTACGTACCTACCAAATTTTAGATTGTTATCAATTTCAACTCAGAGAAGGTTGAAATGCCTTTCTGCTACTATTTTAACGCCATTAGTATTTATGAGTAGCTTCTGTTTCAGCTTTAAACCAAGAAACATAAGCTAGAATTTTTGGGGCTCCTTATCCTGCAATTGCATGTGAACCACTCTAACAACTTACATAAATCATTTTCTAAAAACCATCACAATTTCATAACTATCACTCCCACAAGTGTAAATGGTGTTATCAACAGCAAAAGTGCAGAGCTCATATTGAAAAGAATTAAGTCATTGATGAATATCTTGAATAGCAAGGGTTATAAAACTGACACTTGCAGTACCCAAATAAGCTTTTCTCGTGGGTAGCATTTAGTGGAGGCAATTTTTACCCTTTGATGTCTATTGGTTAAGCAATTATACACCAGACAAAGACTGCTGATGTCGAATCCATTGGCAGACAACTTTTTGATTAGGTCATTCGGCAGACAATCATTGGCCTTAGATAATTCCACTAGGATAGTTCGAGAAATACCTGAATTGTCTTGGGATTTCTTCCATTTTTCTACCACTTTAATTAGGACATAATCAGCGCCATGCCCCTCCCTAAAACAACAAAGCACACTCCTTAATTTATTTGTGTTTAGCATACAGTATGTTCAGCTGAGACAAAATAATTAAACAATTTGGCCAAAAATATGATAAGCTTCTCCAACTATGACTCCTGCCAAAGCATAAATTGTTAATATCCAGCAGCGTGCACTCCTTTGTTCCTTTTTTGCTCATTTCCTCACTTTAGTGACAACTGTAACTTAGGCTTCTAAAGAGTACCTAAAATGTCCTCCTACATCAGGGGCTCCCAAACTTTTCTTGTTGGGACCCCATTCCGAATTTTCAACTAATCAGTGCTACCCCAAGCCACCATGTATGAATATAGTCAATAGTACCAGGCACACAACTGGGGAGTTCAGAGGGCGGAAGTCCAATCCACGAAAAAGGGCACATATAAACTTTCTATAGAAGATACGGCCTTTTAACAATTTTTTCAGATTTATATATGAGGGAAATTCTGTGGTAGGTGTTGTGTCTTTAAGTGAAACACACAAATCAAACAAATAGTTTTATTAACTATTTTAGTATATTCACATTGTGCAGCGCTATCATAAGTGCTATGAGTTAATAAAGCATGCTAAGTTCAATTTTACATATCCTTATACGCAAAATCCCTTCAGCATTAAATGTGCAAAATTAACATTGAAAATAGATATAACTAATCGAAAAGTAACACAGCTATTCTCCCAGGGGATTGTTTTTGGGTGTTCCTTTTTAGAAGATCAAAATGATTTCTAGTTGTCTTTTAGAGATTTCTGAATTTCCGGCAAATTCATTCATTCACTTCTTGAGACAAAGGTCAACGCTGGCCTTTTTGGATAAGATTCATTTGTGAAAAGAACACGGCTCATTGACTGAGAGCCATTAACAAGTCCAACCATATCTATATTTTGCATCTTAGATGGGCTTGACTCTGCATTGTAGTCGTTTCTCAAGTAAGACTTAGTAAACTTTTCCAGTTTACGTTGTGAAAGGATATTCTTAAGTTTTCTGAAAGACGATAGGCCATCTTTCACCTTTCCTTGGAAAGCCTTATACTGCTCCTTCCATACCAGGGTTTCATCAGTTAGTAAACCAATACATATTGATCAGCTCATCAATTACTTTCATTTATAACATTTATAACATTTTATAATATTCATACAGGGTAAAAACATTCAGCTAACTGGTTTACAATGTGCCCTCTTAAAAATAAATACTTACAAATGAACAGAATCTAAATTTACACGTAAATCAAAAATAAAACTACAATCTATAAGATCTATGCAACCATAAGCAAAGTGTATACAACATTGTAGATTCTAGCCTAGACTTTTAATTAGCTACAGGGCTGTGATAAAACTACTGCCGGTTATTATTCTGGCAGCCCGGTGATGGTGCTGATGCAGGCGGTCTTTTCTGTTTAACTAAAGCATCCCCAAACAAAGCAACAATAGCGGGAAAATGGCTCCGCACTACTTCTATGCAACTTATTTAAGCAGCTATTTGGAATGAGGCTCTATATGGTCGTCAAACACCATCAACTTTCTCTTCTTTCCTTTTTGTTTGGCCGCCATTTTATTTCCATTGTCTCCTTCCCATGCTACTGTAGGACTTTAATATTCACACATCTTAGCATGCGCAGACAGCTGTTTCTCTTGGGCAAATCCCAGATTAATCATTTGATTATTTTGGGTTATATCCATAGATTTCTAAAGACTTGCCTGGATGAGACATACTTAAAATATTCCTTCAATTCCAAGGTATTTTGTCTTTGAGCTACCTTTAAATTTTCAACCTTTACATTATTGTGAAGAGAATTAAACACAGGAAAATTAAAAATTACTGTGAATCATAGAATTTGTGTAAATTCTGGAGGAAACCATGGGCTGTATTGGCAGAGCCCTAGGGTTCAGTGGACTTCCGGTTGAAAAACACTGTTCTGAGCTTTGGACTATTAGCTCATACTACACTTTCTGTAAATTCCGCTTCAAAGATTAAGCAATATGGCTCTCTTATGAAACATTGTATTTGCAAAAAACAATCTCAAGGTAGCCTCCTCAAGCAATTTGAGTACCTTCATTTTGAAAAGCTTCTTTGGGTCAAGCCAATGTGAGGCTTATAGTAGTCTTTGCATGCGAGAGAATGTCTAATACGCCTTTTTGCAAATCCTGCTTCAAAGATTAAGCAATATGGCTCTCTTATGAAACATTGTATTTGCAAAAACCAATCTCAACATAGCGTTTTTAAGACATCTGAGCACCTTCATTTTGAAAAGTTTTCTTTGGGTCCAGCCAAGTTTGGCCCCACAGTAGCTTTTGCATATGAGAGAATGTCTAATGCATTGCAAGTCTTCGATACCCATGCTTGCCCTCCAGCCCCCTAGTGATCGGTGGCAGTTTACTGACCAGGTAGACTCAGGGATATTTAACATTACACCCCAAAGCAAAAGGGTTCTCAAGCTGTCCCTGCATGCGTGGTTTGAATAGGAAAATGCAAGGCGCAACTGGGATGCATGACAATTTCAACGGAAAAGAGCTTGAAGAATAGTCTTCGTTAGCAAAGAATTTCAAACAAGCGCCCACACATAGTTTTGGTCCTGAGTCCAATAGTCCCTAAAACCGCCACAAGTCATAATCAGTGCAGGTGCCCCTCTCAATACTCCTGCCCCCCTGCCCTACTACTGCTCTAGCGGTTCTGAATACTGTCACAATCACAATTGCTTCTTGTCTTGTCTACCAGCAATCTGAAATATGGAAACATCGTGTGGGACTGTTTGCCGGAAAAGAAGCTCTGCCCATTGCAGAAGATACAGGATCAGATACAATTCGGCACGACTAAACGTTGAAAAGTTTATCACATATGACCAGGTCATAATGGTACGCAAGATTCTTAGGTAAACGGGCCTAGAGAACCTCAAAGGAAAAGTCCACGAACATAACTCAGATTTCAAAGTTCGATGCTCGTAGAATGAATGATCTGGAAATACCTAGGCCACGGTTGGAGGTCTCAAAAATGAGATTTTCATACGTCTGTGCAAAGATCTGGAATGAGATTCCAAACGACATAGGAAATGTGGAGTCTTGGACCAATTAAGTACAACTAATATAGAATGAAACGATTCTCAGACATTACTTCCTAGTAGACCAGTTGTATATTTTTTCTTTAGAAATATATCTATGTAAATGCATTTGCTTCCTGTATTACTGAAGACACATCATGATACATGAATATGAAATTAGTTGATTTCCTCTCAGCAACAGGTTCATTATGCTCTCATGTGTAAGGCCGCCCCTTGTAGTGGAAATCCCCTACATTAGGGGGGAAATTAGGAAGCTGTAGCTGGTGGGTAAACCTACGGGGAAAAGCAACAAAGTAGGGGAATTTTTGGCTAAATATCAAAATTACATCATTATTGCATTCAAAATGTTACAGATAGAATGCAAATTTGAGTACAGTAGTATCCCGTTAACTTGGACCTTCAGGGGAGACAGGAAATTAGTCCGACTTAGCGAATGTCCAAGATATCCTAAGTCTCGCTAACTCGGAATTTCTTCAAGAGTACGACTTATCAGGATTTTATTGATTTTAAAGAGTAATGGCGAAAACTAAAAAGAGTTGTTTCTCTTTACGTTTTCTGTAGGTAAGTGTTAGAAGAAAGAACGGGCTAAAAATTATTCGCTCTTTATATCATCGAACGCTGACACAACAGATAAAACTCCACATGTATACAGCTTTTAAATAGCTACTATTTCTTGAAGAAGATTTCTATGGTCATTTGCTTTGAGAAGCGATTGAACTCTGATTCAACAACAGAGCAAATCTTCGTAGCCATTGCTCTTACTTCCTCCATTTTTTGTAAATAGTGTACGTATGTAGGAAGCGTTTTAATAGCTTGCCGCACTTCTTCATTCGAAAGCTTCACAGGAGCTTCGTCTTCAGCAGTACCTTCTTCTTCATCATGCTCTTCCTCTACCACCATGTCACCTTAGATCTCTTCAAATATTTCTGCATCTTTTAACGCTTGGACTGTTACCGTAACAGCATCATCAACTTCCATCAATTGAGCCATCCATCTGATGACTGAAAATCTTCTCCACCAAGTTCTTTTCCAATAATGCCTTGTTTTTAAGTATAATACCATTCACAGGTAGATTATTGTGTGAGGCACTAATGAGCCACTAGTACTGTGCCTTGTTGATGTCATTTGATTTGCACCCCTCATCCTTTGCTTTTTCGTGGTCTTTGCATCTTCTCCACTGCATCATAGATAATTGATTTTTCCTTCATGCACCCGGAAAGCGCTTGCTTATGAATGCTGTGTTTGCAAGAAACTGCAGAACAGCTTTCGCCTTCCTCGATTTCCTCTAAAATTTTATGCTTTTCAACAATCGTATCGTACGCGATTGTATGTTACGTTTCTCTCTACTGAGTGACGTCATGTCAGATAAAAATTAAACAAAATAAGCACAAGACAAAATTTGCAAGAATTCCATTTCCAGTTCGAATCATTTGATATACGGTTTTCAGAAAGTCCAAGTTACATTAGGTTCTTTCGCTAAGGAGACCTAAAACACCGTGCTACTTAGTGCATTTCTGAGTTATCTGGGGTACAAATTAAGCGGAGAAGAGAGACAGGAAGTCTGTACGACTAAGCGAATATCCGAGTTACCCAGAGTCCGAGTTAATGGGATTCTACTGTATACAAGATTAGCAAAGAAAGGGTACCCCACTTTAGCCAGTTTATTTCCACAAAACATAAGAAAATTGTAAGAAAATCTTCGGTTTTATTTAGGTCTGCATCAGTGGCGAAGCTAGGATGAAAAAGTTAGTCCTGCCTTTTTGGAATGAAAGGAAAACACACAAGAGGGATCTCAAAAATTTTCTTAACCCTGCTGTTTTGAAACACTCTATGGAAAGTACCCATTTTCAGATACTTAAAGTTGACATAAATCTCCTACAAGTATAATGTAAATTGCATGATTTCACTTTTACATTGAAGATAGATTTTAACACCATTTTTATTGACTTAAGTTCCCTTCTAAATCACAGATTGGTGTTTTCAGAACTGCTGTAAAACACATACTACATAGAATTAAATCATATATTTCACTGTTAAAAAACATTTGGAGATAAAAATTGGATCTTATAAATATCAAATTGTAATTACCAGGCAAATTAGTCCTCAATGGAAACTCCAATTGAGTTAAGCTATCAGCTGATGCTTTATATTCCAACAAGTGTTTGCAAAAAGTACCTTCAGTATGTTAAAATATGATTTAACTCTTCCTTGCCATTCTAAAGCCTTGAGGTTCATAACATCTTTGCAGGCTTTTATTGTAAGGCAGAACAGTGAGACTCAGTAGGTTCTCTTACAACCAATATTCAGAAGCAAAATATGATTATCATAAACAATGAGGAAAATTCTATTCTGCAAATGTATTTCATAAACCAACAACCAAGGAAAAGTGGAATCTATCAGAACTAACATCAAAAAGTTTCAGAAACCTCTCAACTATTTCTCCTTCCCTATCCAAACGAATGATGATACTGAGCTGCTCCTTACTAAAAACATCAGTTGTTTCATCTACCTGAATGCTCAAGAATCTACAATTTTCAATTTCCTTGTTAATCTGATCTTGGATGACAGAATCTATACATTCAATGAGATCACTTTGAATCTCTGAATAAACGCCAGTGAAAACACCAGAATGTATCATTTCACCTTCTGTCAACTCCCTATGGAGACGATGTTCAAAGAAAGATCATATTTTGCAAAGCATTTAAGTAGCTCCCAATAATTTCCCTTATTAAGGCCATCTCTAGATTCATCGTGACACCTAAAGGCTAATTCTTGCTTGCTTAAGAATAACATAGCTTCAGAAATGGTTATAAGCGTCTCCGTGTTCTGCCTTACCTGCTCATTATGGCGCTGCACTTCCTCTCTTCTCGCTCTTAAGAATAGAATAACGACCCTTTCTGTCGCATCAAAGGTCTTCCATTTCTTATAGGCCTCCAAATGGCAGTTCCATCGCCCATGCTTTCTGCAATCGGAAAGAAAACAACGCATATTGGCATATCCTTGTCTTGTCCACGCTTGCGATTTTCCTGGAGCAAATAAAAGGCACGGCCAGCAAAACAATCTTTGTAGATTAGTTGAGCCACAAAGCCATTCTTTCTTTGCATAGCATGCATCCTGAAACTGGCGATTGGCAGTTCTAGGCCCTAGTTTTGGCTGGGGCTTCTTATGCTGCAAGATATCCTTCTGGTCACCAACAGCTCTTGCACTGAATGATTTCTCTATAAGTTCACGAATAATGTCTTCAGCTCCTCGGCTTGTATCTAAAGCCATTTCGAAAACTTAGGACTACTGTCCACAGCTACAACGTGACTTCCAACTGAGGTTTTGAAGGATGCAAAGTCAGGGGTGATTTCTAGGGGGGCGGAGCCCCCCTTGTTAAAATTTCTGCTCATGTTGGGGGGGGGGGCTCAGCCCCCCTAAAACTCTTGCATTGGCTTGGCTTTTCAGAGTTTATTGGCCTTGCTTCCAAAGTGCTATGATCACCTGTGCACTGCCATTTGGTTATTGAGGCATTTTTTATTGTTGACTATACTATATGCGTGTTAAACTAAATTATCATGTTTCCATCTTTGGAAATATGGGCGTGGTTGTAGTTGAGCCACACCCAAGCTATGGGCGTGGTTGCGCGTAGAGCACTCCTTGTTAAAATTTTTAGAAATCACCACTGTGCAAAGTTTCCTATGTTTCAAAGAAGGTAGGAGCTGCCATCACAAAGGCTTCTAAGGCAATGACGTATTAAGCCCTTCAGCCAATCAAAATGTTCAATTCCAGCGCAGCACCATGACATCGCAGCAGTAATACCGTCCTAGCTCCTACCAGTAAAATGTGGTAGGAGAACGGTTGTTTTTTTCCATTGTGAGGTAGTACAGGCACAAAGACGTGCTGAAACACTCCTTTGTTTGAGCCTCTACCAGCTCCTACCATCTCAGATGGTAGGAGTTGAGTTCAAAACAAAGATATTCTTTGGTAACCAATTAAAAATGATTTCATAAAGGGTAAAACAAAAGCTGTGTTAAATGAGTTCTCTATGAAATAACGAGCTAACGGGTTGGGAAATGTTACCTTCGCTTGAAAATTAAATTTTAGCCACTTTTCAAAAAATTTGATTTTATTGAAATATTTTAGTCCTACTGGGTAGGACAGGCAGGACCTCTAACTTCGCCACTGGTCTGCATGGAGTTGGTTGACAAGGTCCGAAGACCATCGATCACACTGTAGGCCTTATAAAACTTTCGGTGGACTCTCCCTTTTTTCTTTCGTAAAATTTAGCGATGTTCTCGTCATTCTTAGAGACGATGCAGCTCTCAGTTTTGTCTAACAACTCCATCATTAACGTTCTGTCATCCCACTCCAATGAATTACAAGTCCTTCTGCGAATGGCGATAACATTTAGGTATCGAAGTAATCCTTGAATGCCAAAGAACATATGTCGGGGGGTAACGCTTAATCTAATAATTTCATCCACCTTCACAAGATTCGCAATGCCCACATTCCATTCACCTTCATAGAGAATTTCTGCATTCGCAAATTCTCATTTGAAATTCGCAGCTTCCTCCTTACATCCGCAACTTCCCTTATTGCACAACGACAATAGGCAAGCTAAGCAATAGGAAACAATAAAACATGCTGGAAGAATTTTATAATTGATCAAAAAAGTCGAACCATAAAAGAGCAGGGGGTCTCTAATTCTCTAGTTTGTAATTGAATAAAGCAATATTAGGATATCGGTTTCAAATGCGAATCCATTGCTTCTTAAGCTTGCAGCATTCGGAGGAAGAAAGGAAATTATGAGTATTGCATCCGAAATCCAAATAAAGTTGAGATGGGCCTTGGTTGGAAGCATATAAATGTTTTAAAATCCAATTAAATTCATAATTAAAAAAGTCAAACAATTTCAAATCTGACATTCTCAGCCGAGAAACTTGCGAATGTCTGGATCCGGCACTGGAACAAGCAGTTACAAATGCCAATGCAAAATGTGCAAAATTTTGTTTTATTTCAACGGTACTTCGTTCCTCTGCATGGAAAATGACAAGTAACTTGGTCTTTTATTCTATGCAGTGTTTGTAATCTTCCAGCAACCTCATTGTTTGCAGAAAAGCATTCGCTTATTCACAGTATGCCTTTCATTGTGTAAACAGAGTTTTTCTTGATTAGCATTATCTTTTGAGAACGCTCTCTCTCCCTAAGAACATCTTCCTAAAGCTGTTAAGCAACTGCATCATCTGAACGCAACTAGGACCTGCCCAAGATTGTACAACAGTTGAATGCGCCCACATAGCTGGTAAATTTCTATAGTACACACTTGTTTTATAAGGAACCTAGCTGAAGGACTAGCTCTAAAATTCCTTATTTTGGACCTCCTGTCTTCATATTCTAGTGCTAAAAGTTCCATAATAGTTCCTTAATTTTTACAGCACATATAGTGCCATAGCTGTGGTACATCCACAAAGAGACATCAAAATTCTCAGCTTTACCTTTAATTATGGTTAGAACACAAGAATAAAAGCACAAGTAAAGTAGGAAAGAAGTTTTGTAAACGTATTTATTTAAGTTTTGGTTATAAATGAATGCAACCGGTTTCCTAATTCTTGAATATTTGAAGCTATTACCATATTTCAAACTGAAGAGTCCTCTAGGTTTTTTCCGCTAGTAGTTTAAGTTCCCTAAATATTTCAACCATCTACATGTAGGCTCCTTGAAAAGCGATTCCTTAGAAAAAGCGTGTATTACACCAATGGCAAATTTCAGACAACAATAAGTGTAGGGAAAAATCCAAAACCTATAGGGGAAAATGGGAAAACTTCAATAAGATGTAAGGAAAACTTTCCTTTTATCGTAGGGGGAAAATGGGGAAATTGAGCATGCGTTGTAGGAAAAATAGCAATTGTAGAGTAGCAGTCCTGCTCTTGTGGCTATGACGAGCACTCTGGTCCCCCTTTTTCGAATTGATCTTAAACTGTTCTTGAGACAGATCATCACTTGTCGATTGCCTTTGCATTTTGAGAATGAATTGATGTACTATAGCAGAAAAAATTGTGGAAGTTCACTGGCGTTAGCTTATTAACTGATTATAAAGGAAAGTTAATATTTAAAACAAAACACCACAAGCTCTTGCCAAGTTCTTTGAAATTTCCGCAATATGACATCTCCAAGTAAAATGCTCGTCTAGCAAAACTCCTAACACTTTAACCAATCTTAGTCCCCGTTTACACTGGAACGAAATGAAACAGATCCAAAATTGGTTCGAAAAGGCCTTGCGTTTACACTAGAACCGTTGGAGCCGTTCCATATGGAACCGCTATCCGTGCTCTCTTGGTTCCACTGAAGGAACGGTTCCATTGCAAAAGGGTAGAACCAAATGGAACCAAGCCAAAAGGGAGCGAATATGAAAATGAGAAATGATTCTTTTGCTTGCTTTGTTAATTTAAGCGGGGAATGCCGAAAAAAATTGGATTTTTGTGATTGAGTACACATTCCTCCTCCATCGCGCTTGCTTCTGGAACCACTTGGAACCGTTTCACGTTTATACAAGAGGCATGGAAATGTTTCGTTCCAAACCGAACCGTTCCAAACGGGCCCGTCCCATTTTCTACAGTGTAAACAGTGTGTTAATTACAACATTAAGTGGGATAGAGTCTGCAGAAGAATGACAAATGATGTAGTCAGTATTGCCTATGTTCAATTTTATCGTCAGCAGAAACATAAAATGTCAGACGCCTAGAAACATTTTTTAGATCATTAATAAATGAAAAAGGAGCCAAAGGCCAGGCAATGATTTCTGAGGAATACACCAATGCCTATTTAGTGGATATGAGGTTTTGCCATTGATTGAAACTTACTGTATTCTGTCTGTCACAGTGGCGTGCTAGTCAGGAAGGGGGCATCCCTTGAGAGTGCATTTCTAGGGGCGGGATACCTAAAATTAATATTCTAGCATATTTTTTGATGTCTGATGGGGCGCAATTTTTCTTAATAATGAAAGTACCTCCTAGAGAATACTCTCCCAGCACGCTACTAGTCTGTCAGATAGGTATGCTTACCCAAATGTATGGCCTACACGGTAGTGCTCACTAGTGAAGCAAAATACTGACGAATTGCTTGCAACTTAACATAGAAGTAACGTCGTGAAGCGCTGTTTCTATTAAATTTTTGCAATATGCTTCCTAAAATTGTATGACTAAGCCACAGCCAATAGCGTACCCTGGGTTCACAACTGAATATTTATTGCAAGCCATAAAATAAACTCGAAACTAGATTTGAAACGACATGGTCTTTTGCCAAACAGTTTTGGTAGAAAAAATGAAAGAGCTGCTTCCGGGGCGGAGTGAATATTGCAAGCTTTTGAGGAGGAGATCGAGATGTATGAATCAACTTCCATTGTATTTTGTTGAGTCTTTATGCAAATTTATACAAACTAATATATAATGCCATCGCTCAATTAATTACATACAGTATATGATGGTCCTCATGGCTTCCTTCTAACAAAATACCAATGATCTAATCTACTTATAGAACAATTTTATAGAAGAAGCCTGGGTATGAATTGTGGATCATGTGCATATCATCCCTAGGAAGAGGTATGGGCTAGCCAATTCAACAGGGACCATTCAATAGGGGATTAAAGGGCAGTGAAATAGGGAGAGTTGCAATTGATGGAATTTACTGGTGGCATCAGGACTAATGAGTCATCAGCAGGGTGTTAGAAATATCACTGTAACTCAAACACACTATAACGCTATTTACATAGACAGTTTTCAAGAAGCAGGAAAATTCATATACACAACATTTTTATAAGAATACCTAATTTTTCGATGAGTCTCAATATTCTTAAATGTTTTGGTCTTGAACCTTAGAGTATTCTTAAGTTATTCATAAATGTCGAAAGTGTAGCTATGCTTGAAATTCAAAGTATTATATTCAATTCTAATAGGTTAAGTAACAACCCAAATTCCAGCATAAGCCGGTCCCAAGCCCGGTTGACAAGTGGTGGGTTGGGCATAGGGCCAGCAACTCTTTACCATAAAAAATTTGCATCCGCTAAAGAAACAGACAACAGTAAATCAATGAATCAAATGAAAACCGGTATGAAGTTGCGGGTTCACCCTCTTGTATGACGACCATGGGCCAAAGCCGAAAGGATGCTCATAGACCGACGAAGAACTCAATACTGAGTGCCACTAAAACTACCAAAATCGGGACATGGATGTTCCGACACTATTTCAAACTGGAAAAATGGCTCAAACAATCAGAGAATTTGCAAACTACGGATTGGATGTATTGGGTCTAACAGAATTAAGATGGACAGGAAGTGGAATGATAATGGATGATGAGACAACCTTTTTGTATTCTGGTCCCAATGAATCCCATTAAAGAGAAGTCAGTATCATGTTGAATAACGAAGCCAGTAAGGCACTGATTTGATGGAATCCTATTAATGATAGGATTATTGCTGCTAGACTTCAGGCAAAACATTCAAGAACAACTTTAGTGACAGTTTGTGCCCTAACTGAAGATTCAGATGAAGATAAAAAGGATGAATTTTATCAACAATGTCAAAACGTATTGAATGATATTCCTAGAAGTGACATTGTTATTTTTCTTGGTGACCTAAATGCCCAAATTGGTAAAAATCATCAAAGATCGGAACATGTCATTGGACCACATGGAACTGCCAACACCAGAAATAAAATGGGGAAAAACTTCTGATGCTTTGCAATATCAATGAATTGTGTATTGGAAACACCTATTTTGATCACAAATTGGTCCATAAGAAAACATGGAGATCACCGGATAGGAATACCAATAATGAAATCGATTACATCTGTATCAGTAGAAGGTGGAAATCATCATTGAAAGATGTGAGTGTGTGTAGAGGCGTTGATGTTGGATCAGATCACCATCTAATGGTTGGAAAGATTCAGCTGAAGTTAAAAAAGATTTTGAAACCGAAGAGTGTCAAACCATTTGCAATGGAGAAATTGAAAAAAGAAAATCATCGGAAAAGATTTCAATTGACGCTCAACAATAAATTTGCTCCACTTTTGGAAGTCAATGATTTTGAAGAACAGTGGAAGATTTTTAAGGAAGGAGTTGTCAGTGCAGCAGAAGAGGAATTGGGAAGGAGAAAAGGAAAGAGAAAAGAAAGATGGATTCAGGAAAGGACTTGGCAATTGGTTGATGAAAGAAGGAAAGAAATTAAAGGGAGAACTACAACAAGTTGACACGGATGAGAAAAGAAGGAAATCAGCGATAGATATCGAGATGCTGATAAGGTAGTGAAGAGAAGCTGTAGAAAAGACAAGAAAGATTGGTTTGAGCAGAAAGGGATGGAAGCCCAGAGAGCTGCAGTGATAAACGACTCAAAATCCTTATAGAGAATCGTCAACGAATTGACGGGGAATAATGGTTCTTCAACAGTCCCAATCAAGGATAAAAATGAAAAGGCTCTTTCAAACACAAAAGAGCAGAAGAAAAGATGGATGGAATATTTCCAAGAAGTACTGAATCAGCCTAGTGCTCCAACTCTATTCAATTTCAATGAAGAGACCAGCCAAAAACTCCCCATCAATATTGATCCTATCAGTGAAGATGAAGTTGAAAGAGTGATCCAGAAATTGAAGAGCAACAAATCGGCCGGTGCCGATCAGATTGTTGCTGAAATGTTAAAATATGGAGGTGTCATTGTCTTAAAATCCTTAACACAACTTCTCAATTGTTGTTGGAACCTTCAAAGAGTCCCCGATGATTGGAGACATGGAGTAATTGTGAAGCTTCCAAAGAAGGGAAATTTATTGGATTGTAACAATTGGAGAGGAGTGACACCACTTCTGTAATTGAAAAGTCTTAAGCATTGTTCTATTGGATAGATTGAGGGATGCAGTGAATGAAAAGTTCAGGAAACAAAAAGCTGGATTCAGAAAGAGGAGATCAGGTTGTGAGCAGATTTTCACTCTCAGAAACACCATTGAACAATGCTGTGAATTTCAAAAATCGATCCAAATAATTCAATCAATTTCAAGAAAGCTTTTGACTCCGTTCACAGACAATCATCATGGAAAGTTGTTGAAATACATGGAAGACCACAAAAATTCATCAATTTATTTAAGGACCTATACAAAAACAGCAGTTGTTGTGTCAGCATGTAGGAAGAAAACACCGAATATTTCAAGATAGAAACCGGAGTAAGACAAGGATGTATTCTCTCTCCGTTCCTATTTCTACTAGTGATTAATTTCATCATGAAAAAATCTGTGGATGGAACAGAAATTGGAATGCCGTGGAGAAGACGATCATCCCCCAAGAAAAGCTACGGCATTTCGAATATTGATTCTCGGTTAGCAGATTTGGACTATGCCGATGATATTGCATTGATCACCGAATCTAAGGATGATCTCCAAGAATTGACTAACAAGTTGGGTGATGTAGTTTGGAAGGTTGGATGGAGTATCAGTCACGAAAAGTCAACAGTGATGTCAATTGGTACTCAAACTCAAAATTCTAATCCGATCAATGTTAACGGTCAACCGCTTGAGGATGTATCCCCAGTTTGTCTATCTAGGAAGTGTTCTGACGATTGATAGAGGAGCAGAAAGTGACGAAATGATTCGAATCGGGAAAGCAACATCTATCCTCAGAAGAATGAATAACATCTGGTCAAATTCATCAATCGATTTGAAGATCAAACTCCGATTGTACAATTCTATTGTTCTTCCTATAGTGTTATATGCCAGTGAAACATGGAAATCAACTGTATCAGTATCCAAGAAGTTGGACGTTTTTCACCAAAGATGTTTGAGAAAGATTTTAAAATTCTATATCGTGATCACATTAGCAACAAGGAAGTCCTTCAAAGAGCAAGATCACAAAGAATTCAAGGTACTGTGCCAGAAAGAAGAGCCCGACTTGCTGGCCATATTCTCAGATTACCAGATGTGAAATACGCCAAATTGGCATTTACGTGGGAACCAATAGATGGTAAAAGAAAGAGAGGAAGGCCTAGAATCACTTGTTGGAGAACATTCAAAGAAGACCTAAAGTTTATTGGGAAGGCTTATGTCACAGTTGAGAGAGTTGCACAAAATCGAGAAGGATGGAAACTGTTGACTGCCCGATGCGTTCGAGAGCGCGGGAAGGACTAAGTACTAAGTAAGTAAGTACAGATGCTCATAAGTAGTCCTATTCTAGTTCATTGGAAAATTTTAATTACAAATTGTTTGTTCCATTCTCAATAGCAATACTCTAAAGTGCCTCATTGCTGGGGGGTCGGAATAAGGGGAGGGCTTGGAAAAATTAGAAGAAATTAATTAGCATGGGGATCGGAATAAGCAGGAGAAGTGGGAAATATGCTTTTAATCAAAGAAATTACTGCTATGAAGCACTCTATGTTCATAAATCAGGTGTCTATGGTCGTGAGAATGTAAGCAGCACAAAACTATTGCTAACAGACAAGAAGACATCATCAAACCATCTGTTTGGAGCACGTTTGAAAAATTTTTCATAAAAGCTAATAAGCGGGGAGGTCCTAACAAGATCAGGGGGTTGGAAAATTTTCAAAAGTTAATTGTTAACGTGGGACGGCAGTTAGGACCTTAAGATTACCCAATGATCAAGCGCAATGACATCAAATACTACCCCCTCATTTCTTCCTGCAAGCTTGCTCCAATAATAATTTCTGCATTTCTTCATCCTAGTCTTCTACTCTGCTTCGCTGGTGTTTTCTCATTTTAGCCAATAGGAAATATGTCATTGGTCTTTGCCTCCGTGCAGTTAAGATCCGAGCCCACGACTGTCTCGTGTACAGCTCTCAATGCATCCCGTCAGCTACGAGGATGTGGAACACAGGCTCTTGCTGGGAGTGTTCCACACAGGAAATTCTCTCTTACCTGGAACCCCATTCATGTTTTAGAAAGGTGTATTAATTACATGAAAAAGATAATTTAGAGTTAGTTTTCAGGTGTTTTTACTAGCATTCTAGGTCTTTTACCCCAGATTTTCTCTTCAAATACTACATACGTCACCACTGTCCCACTAAGGAAGCAATATTTACGAGTTTTGGTCCAGTGATTTGGACATTTTATATTTGGTATAAAAATAAGAACAAAAGTGGTTTTCTTGAGAATCCTTCTCGATGCTAACAGAATCCAGGGGTATATAGAACAAGTTTGGTCTCTTGTTGTGTTTGATGTTTCGTTTTGTGTTGCTTTCTTTGCCTCGTGTTGTGTTTCATGTGTAGTGTTTTGTTTTCTGTATTGTGTTGTATTTGATGTCTTGTTTTGTGCTTGATGTCTCGCGTCGCGTTTCATGTCTCGTGTTGTGATTTTGTCTCATGTTTGTGTTCTGTCTCATGTTTTGTGTTTTGTATTGTGTTATTCTTGATATGTCATGTTGTGTTTGATGTCTCCATATTATGTTTGATGTCTCGTGTTGTTTTTGATGTTTCGTGTTGTGTTTGATGTCTCATGTTATGCTTGATGTCTCGTGTTGTGTTTGAAATCTCGTGTTGCGTTTTATATCGCCTGTTTTGTCTGTTTTTGTGTAGTGTATTGTATTGTGTTATATTTTGAACTTGTTTTTGTTTTATTTTCAGTATTGTGTTTTGTTTTCTGTATTTTAGGGGCATCAAAACGACATTCAAAGTGGAAGGACCTGGTCACTAGGTTCGCGGATAAGCTCAGACCTCAGACTTCTGTTTATCTTTGTTGGCTACAGCATAATTTTCAATTTGAGCGAATGAAACATGTTCCTTTGTAACGAAGCCCACAAGAACGAAGATTCTCATTGCTAAAATAAGCATACTTTTTTCCCACTTCATTCTATTCTCAAATCTACAAAATCGTAAAATCCCATGTACTTGTTGCTTCTCACTCAACGCACGCTCTTTAGCCTCGTTCCCATTACATTCGAATCATTCCAATGATATAGAAGCGCCGAAAGCGGTAGATGTCCAACTCAGTCTGCCAGAGTGAGGCAAAGTTTGCTTTGGCAGCCATTTTAAATTGTGGCAGAAAGATTTTTCGCCATTACTGAGCTTTTTATAAATTGGTAAAAATGAAGTGCCGAGTTTGTGAAGTTCCCAACGGATTTTTTGCGTGTAAAGTGGTATGTCGTCATTAACCATCTCTTATCTCCTCAATTTCGATTGAATTTTGACGACTCGTGTATTTATCACGACGTTTCAAATAATTAAAGGGTGACAGTTGCTGTGGTGCACTTTGTGAAATTCGAAAAGTATAATTAAAAGTTTTTTTACAACATAGCAGTGAAGCCACCGGCAACTATTTACATTGCTCTTATTTTAAAATTTACATATGAAGCTAACAATAATCTTTTCCTCGTGGTTGTTTGTGATTTTAAGATAGTATAAATGCGGAATTGGGATGTCTGCTGTTTGCTGCCATTGAGGTAAACATATTAGATATGCCACCTTGTTATCTTTAACAAGTGAAGTTGGATCGGATCTTTTTTCAGAAAATGGTTAAATTTTGCTCTGCATATGGATGCACAAATCGTTTTTCTTAAAACAACATTTCATTTCATAAACTTCCCCTGAAGGATAAGGCCCTTCTTCAAAAGTGGATAGTTGCAACAAAGAGAGCAACTTTTCGACCTACCTACAATAACTACTTATGTGGCGAGCATTTCCTTCCTTCGGATTTTAATTTTTCAAAAGTCATTCATCACATTACCGTCATATGTCACAAGTTCTTTCTGTGATAAGACTAACAGAAATGAAAGTTTTTAAGGTTATTAGAGTAACAACTGCAGCAAATGATATTGAAATCATAATTACTAACTGAATCCCTTTGTAATGAAATGCTTGCAAAATAATTTATTTCAACAAGACAGAAGCATACCGCAGCAACTGATACCTTTGAAGTACTTGAAACGTCGCGATAAATGCACAAATTGCCAAATTTCAAAGAAAATTGAAAGGCAAGGGAATAATTCATACTAACTCACCACTTAAAACGCTTAAAATCCGTGCGGATTTTCATGAAATCAGCCCTTCCTTTTCACCAATTTATGAGGGCTCAGTACTGGCGATAATCCTTTTTGCCACCATTTAAAATGGCCGCCAAAGCAAAATTTGCCTCACCTGATGTAATGTGCAAACCCCTGAGTTAGACATCTAGCGCCTTTGGCGCTTCTATATCACTGAATCATTCCATATCGTCACACCTTCTACGCTACCTTCTTATGAAGCAAATGATATTATGCAAAAAATTACAGGGGCCAGAGTATCCCTCCCCCCGGCTTTGACGCCCCTGTATTGTGGTTTGAAGCTGTATGGTGTTTTGCACTTGTGGGCCAACGTAGAATATGGTTCAAAAGACTTCCTTAATAACACGATTGCATTAACAACAATAAAATCAGTGTTGCCATAGTTATTCCAAATAGAAACAAGCCTACGTAAGCAATTAAAGCATCGGGAGATCGTATAATTGGTCAAATTTCAATTTGCGAGTTATAAAAGTAAACACATAAAGAAAGCTCTGTGTGCAAAGAACTTTCTCACAATGGCAACATTGTAAGGAAATCGTGTGTAAACAGGGCTTGAGTCTCAAAAATTGGTACATTGCAGTTTTGGCTCTGTTTGTAGATTAACTTTTGAACTTTCCTGGGCGTAAAGAGGGCGTCAAATTTATTTTGGGGGACTGTAAATGTTCTTTAAACTGTATGCCTAATTTCGTATTGTACTTTCAGAACATTTACCCGAGTGAAACGAATTTCTGCCCAGCCTGGGAGGGGGCTACAGCCCCTCTGTCTCCTGCCCCCTACGCTTATAGCACTATCGACATAATATTTTTCATTCTGTTTCTCCTTTGATTTTTTATGATGAAGTAAGACATCCACAGATATTTGAGTACATTCTTTTTCTTCTCAGTAGAAGCTGCACTTTAGCACTCGAGAATAGCCAAAAACTTTAAGAATATAAAGGCTTAGCCAAAAATAAGGTATTCTTATATAAAAGAGTGTACTTTAGCTCCCTAGTTGGAATTTGAATTCCTCTGATAAGCCCTTTTATTCTATTTGTTAGTTTGCCTGCAGTTTTCAAAACTGGATATAGTTTCAAAATAATTATGATACAGCGAAAACTTGACAGTCTTCTATAAAATTTCACTCTTAATTAAATCATGCACACACTCTTTGGGGCCTTGTCATTCATTCTTCCAAGAAAAAGATGGGAGCCATCTGGGAGGGGGACTAAAATATTACCCACTCAGAGGGAGGGGAAATGGAAAACAAAGATCATATTTTCTTAATAAAATCCTGCCATAGAGGTACCTGAGTATTGAATCTCCACTCAAATAATTCTCTTGTAGGGGAGGCGGCGGAATTATGACGGACTTTTCATTTGGAGGCATTGCCCCCTTACCTCCTGCAATCAATGCATGGCCAGAAATGTCATAAATGTCCAGCCCGTCACGTGATATGTTGCTACAACTGCTATGACAACATTGCTGTCTTCAAACAAAATTTGTTTGCACATCGTTGGTACACAAATCAAACAATCTGAAGATCATAGTTTAGCTACAGATGGGGTCTTTCGTACCTCACCAGTTCACGATATGATCAAGAACTCATCTTGTTTTAATCGGTAAGCATTTCTAAACGAACTGCAACGCCTGTTAGGACGGTTTTTTGGGACCAAATACACTGTAAGTATCTCACCTATATCTTTTTTCACGTGAGCTAGCAACGTACCCAGGTATTAGTAGGCTAAATTATGGCGTGGGCCGTAATATTATAACCAGGAAACTTCCATTAATATGCTCAATATAAAGCGTTTTCTTGTGAACACCTGACTTGTGGAATCTGCTATTCTCGTAAGCAATTTGTGCCCTGAATGTTTACATACATGTAAGCATTCAGGGCACTCAATACTTAGTTTAAATCGATGGCATATTTGCTCTCCATCAAAAATGTAATCCACCAAAAAGATACTCATCTGCAACGCTTTAGTGCTTTCTGTATGTTATTAAGGAATATAGTATGAGAACAAACGTGAAAGTCGTAACTATAGCAGGGTTGTTATGCTGTTCTTTAGTCAAATCTTTGAAGCACTGCTTTCCCATCCCAGAGATAAGAGATATCTGACTTTAGGTACTCATTTTGCTTTTTTGCGATGAGTAGGCCGGTGCTTTGGCAGTTGCAGTAAAACCCCAGAAACAACAAGTACTATACAATTTACAGAGATGGAAATGAAATAGACATCACATTAATGCGGATTAGTGAAAATAGGATTGTCCAATTGCTGTGGTCATTTCATTTCACAACAGAAGGCAAAGTCGGCATTGGACCGGATTGCTTTCAAATTTTAAACAACACAACTCAAACATTGCCTAGCGGGGTTTACCTGCAAATGAGTACAAGTTCAGGCACCAGAAATAGCACTTTGAATAAAATCGTAGAAATCAAGCTTAATTGCTGTTTTTAAATTATCTTCCCATATCTATTATTTATTAATGGCCATTCAATAATTTATGAATGATTTATATCTGCTGTATTGGACTTGATTTGGACTTCCTAGAATTTTCAAATTTTACCTAATCCATGCATTGACGCCATGGGTTATGAATAACACCTTAATTTTAACCTTTCAAGTAACTGGAGATTGGGTTTTATAAACTTTCTATCCTCTATCAAAATGATTGTTCAGAAAACACACAACTTTTAAAGCTATCATCTTTTGACAAGAAATGCAAGACTGACCACCAAAAGGCAAATGCCAATACAGAATGAAATGAAAAGTATTCTATTCTATTGGTTAGGAAATGTCTTGATAGACAGTTTTGTGAAAGCTTTCAATACTTTTTCACTGTCAGAGCACATGAGTAGAATATAAGAAATAATGGGTTTATGCTGGAAGTTCCTTTCAAAAGTCAAATTATGAGTTGCTAAGTCTAGCTTTCAGTTGATGGGTATCAAAATCTACAAGGACTTACTTATACACAATCATCAAACTAATAGCCTCTTTATATTTGAAGAGCATATAAAAATCATTTTGACATTTAGGAAGCCATTTTTTATTTTTATTGATAAGCTTGTAATAATTTATTTTGACAGGATACATTTTGATAGCTATGTAAGTAACACTGAAATGTACATCCTGTATAAACACTCCATATATTACCACCTTTTTAAAGCGAGGTTTCCAGTTGTATGTTTAGATGGAATATAAAATTAAAGTTGTCACTATGAAAGTAATATGGCTGCTGCAGGGGTTTCATGGCCAAGGCGACAGGATGGGCAATGGCCCCCTCCAATTATTTTGATCATTTTCCAATCTATCAAATTTTCTGAAATTTTAATGTTTCAATCTGACAATTTTCATACTTTTGCTGTTGGTAAAGGTAAATGTTTTGAGTATTGTCAGAAGATCTTTGAACTTGGCCCCTCTTACTCTATAGGCATCATGACACCCCTGTATGGCTGTGTTAACCTAATTACTACTTTTGAAGGTTTCATGCAAGATAATCAGTGTGTTGTTTGAGGGTTATTCAATCAAACGAGTATTTTCCATTATTCTTTTCTCCAGACATCTCCTTGGTGTATGCAAGAAAGTGTGAAAGTAGTCTATGGAACTAGAAATAGGCCCCCTTTTCAACCCTGATTGAAAAAGGGCTCATTCCAGTGAATATAAAATCACTTTGTTTCCATTTCAATGGGGTTGGAATACAAGGGGGAGGCTCTCCTTTTATTCCAACCCCCTTGAGTATCAATTTTAAGGATATTTTCCAACCCCCAATTATTCCCACCCAACACTTATTTGGTACCCTAGGGTATCAAGGGATGCCAGAGATGAGTGGCAAGTTCTAATAGGGTGTGGTAGTATGGATCAGGGGTGGAGACCCTTACAATTTTTACAAGTACACCATTAGTTTGCAAGAAAACCCCCTTTTTCAGTATCAAAGTACATTTTACCTTGGGTAGTATAAGCTATCCATTGCAGTATATCATACACTAGGAAAATGAGGGGGGCTACAGCCCCTCAGCTCCCTGTTGCTGGTGTACATGGGAATGCAATATAATTACATTGTGTTAATTGTAATATTTGAAAGATCATCTCTTGTAGTTCAAGATTTGGATGAAAATCTAAGAAAGAGGAAACCAGCTATTATGGATGTTACCAATAATGAAGAGAATGGTAGCAACGTGGTAGCCAATGAGCCACAGAAAAATGAAGAGGAAGTTGCTGAGAAAGTCAAAAATTCAGATGGTAAGAAGTTAACTTCATAGGTTGGGTTTTCAGGTGGGTGCTGGGTAAATGTAATTGTCTGAGGTCATAGTATGATGTAGGCAAGTTGGGTAGTAACAATGCTTTAGTCTCAAAGAGCATGCTTCATTTTCAAGGTATATAGCTATGCATGGCAGGTTTGCAGAACCAAATAATGTAGCTGGGGAGTTCAAATAGATTGTGTCAGGTCCAGCTACTATGAAGAGCAATCAAAAAGAGATTAGAGTCAAGGAGCCTTGCCCACCAGAAAATGTCTTAGAACACCCATTATGCATAAATATGCCCTTGCAGGTCAGAAATGATAGGTCATATACATGATTTACATTTGAGAACTTTCAATAGCTCTATTGAAAAGGAGCTCTAGCTTTTCTCCTACATAATTACCTAGAAAACAGAAGGGGGAAGCCTTAATGAGAAATAAAAGAGGGCTGAGGCTCTGCTCTGATTTTATGCCAAGGAAGAAGTGTGCCCCAGATAAGCTGGTATGATCTTTCCTCCTTTAGCATTATTGATTTGAGGAGCAGTAAACCTCAAATTGAGGATAGCAGCAGATGTTGCCCTTTCAGGACCATCCCTCTAGTTACATGGCTACATTTTTCTTGACAATCTACAACTGTAAAAATTTTCATCTGGAAATATAATGTGAATGAATTTTGTACCAATGATGGATTGCTTGCCAGAAGTTACTGGAGACTGTATTTCAGAATGGAACAAAATGTAATTTCATCTGTCATCATTGCCTTATAGTAGTGGTGTATGCAGGAGGGCAAGGGAGCAGCCACCCCCCCCCCACAATGATAAAAAAGTTGATGCTCAAGCAATGCTCAAATCTGCATTAAAATTGGTACATTGGTAGATAGCTTTGAAAGAACAAGTGCATCTAGTCTCGTCTATTTGGAAATGGGTGTATCTTTATGTCAAAAAGAGCATTTCCCTAATATTAAGGGGCGTGGCCAAAAAATTTTCTAGAAGGCTCTGCCCCCTGACCCCCATCACTCTGCCTTTCTTCATCTTCAATGCTGGTCATGATAGGGGACTATAGACCCCTACCCCTAGTTAACTCCCTAGCTACCTTCCAACATCCACACACATTTCTGCCTCCCTCCAAGCCACACCCTTCTTTGTCACCCAAAGATGTGACCCTGGCTACGCCACTACTATTTAGCAGTAGCTTTTACTGAAAGAGTAATTTAGTGACATTTCAGCATGCCTCTAATTCTTTATTGATGTTCGTGTCCCTTTGTGAAGGAGCATTGCATGTTACAGCTCAGCTCCATATACTTGGTTAGAAGTGGAAAGTATCCATATACTATCAATGCCGTCAGTGTTTATTGGTTTGTTGGTTTTTGATGGTAAAAACCACATTGTTCTCCTGAAATCACTGACACACATAGGTACCAACTTTGTGGGGGTTTGAGCCACCTCTGGGCACTGCTGAGGCCCCCCGAAAGGCTTTCCTAAGGAGGCTGTCAAACGCATTTCTTCAAGTGTTTTTGGTTGTCCAAATCACAGAAATGCAAGAACTAACGTGATTATAACAGAAGTATTGAAATCAGAGGTGGTGATGGGGATACTTTCCCCACTATTCTTTTGGATAACCAGAGATACCTACCCTTTTTCCCCCACCCGGCCACTTTGTTTATATGCTGCCCACTTGAAGATAAAGAGATGTTTCTCTATATCGTTTAAGTTGAGTTGGAAAGTAATTTGGCAGTGCATGTGAATCTATTTGACCTGTCTTTGATTCTAGTAAATGGCAATCCTGAAGTAGAAATTAAAATTGAGGAGGCTTCTTCTGCCGAGGAAATGGCAAACAAGCCACCGCATGATACAAGAGAAGAACAGCCAGTAGAGCAAACCAGTAGCGAAGGAAAGGCTACACAAGAAACAGATGATTCAAAAGTAGAAGAGAATGACAAAAATAGCAGGGAAGAAATCAAGGAACAAGTGGACAATGAGAACTCCTCAATAAATGAGGAAAGTACCAAAGATAGTAATGGCGCTGAGGTAGAGATACCTGTTGTTGTAGAATCGGCAAAGGGTGAACTAGATTCTGACAAGAGTGGAACAAACCAGAACACTGTTGTAGAAGGAACTGATCATGACCAGACGAAGTCTACGGAAAATAGTACTGAAGGAGGCACCACTTCTACGAATGGAAGTGATGTGAACGCGAATGTACTCACTGATGGAACTAAAGGTGAAAGGACAGAACAAGAGGGTCATATAGAAAATGGTAAACGAAATGAAGATGACAATGTGGTAGGAATCGATCAAGATCAGTCAAATTCTAAAACAGAAGAGAACATATCTATGAATGAGGATAACTCAGAATCTAACGCAGGCAAAGAGGCATCTAGTATGAAAACAGACAATTATGATGTCACAAACAATCATGATACTTCAGAAGACTTCACGGAGATGAAGGAGCCTGTAGTGGATGGCAAAATTGATCTTGAAAGCAGCAAAGTACCTGCAGAGCAGGAACCGTCTGTTGAAAAAACTGCAGATAAAGTGGATGGAAGCCTTTCAAAAACTGATGAAAGTGAGCCCTTAGAAAGCGAAAAGCATGAATATGTATCGGAAGTGAATAGAGATAGTAAGGAAACAAGAGGAAGCCAGGAAATAGATGAAAATAAAGAAGAGACACAAGGCAGCATGAATAGTGAAGTTGAATCTAGTAGACAGGGTGACGCAGAAAGCAGCGTGAAAATGGGCTTGGAGGAGGAACAAAAGCTAAATGGAGAAGCGAAAGACGTAGAGAGAGGCTCAGAAGAGCAATATGAGACCAGTGAACACATGCCGGAAGGGCAAAGAAGCGAAGGTGACAAGGAGCTGCATATGGATGCAGATAGAGGACAGGAACGGAAAAGTATTGTTGAACAAGCAGGTGGAGGCTTTGATAGCGCACCTGTGAGTCAAAGAAACGAGAAATCTTCAAAAAGAGAACGCTCCAGTACAGCATCTAGTGATAAAAGTACTCGCAGATCAAGGCGAAGATCCAGCAAAGGGTCTCTAGAAGAGAGAAGACTTAGAGATTTATCTAGCGAAAGAAGGGGCAAACACCGTAGTGAACAGAATGCACACTTTCAAGGTACTAGAAATATGTTTTACTTTATTTTCAATATCGTTGTTTCATTTTATTGTTTATTTGTATTCCCCTTATGTATACTTCCCTTATGGCTGGTTCTCATTTGTCGCAGAACGTCGGCGATCATCGGCGATGACGGCCTTGTAACGTTCTGCGATATATGAGAACATCAGATGTTAACCATCGCTGGAACGCCAATGAACCAAGAAAGTTTGTTTCTTGCGATCATCGGCGATCATCACCGATGAGAAAAGTTAATGAGAACACTATCGACGATCATCACCGATGAATAGGTTTCAGTGCTATGAAGTCAAAGCAACAAGTAAATTCTAATGTGAATCGCATGACAAGTAGATTGAAGGTAGCTGAGGATTTTGATTCACAAGCATACTTGGTCGGTTATTAAGCATTTATGAATGCAATTAGGAAATATGTACCAGTCATTAATTTGAATTTTTCGGCACTATCAGCGTGTATGTCGATGCAGAAATGCTTGGCATAGAATGTCTGAGACCATTTACTCATTGACTTAGAAAATTTATCCCTGTTACTTTGTGATTTCAGAAAGGGCTTTACTACTCAACATTCTCTATCATGCCTACTAGAAAAATGGAAAATATCTCTCGATAGTGGATGGAACGTTGGAGCCGTTTTTCTAGATTTATTGAAGGCGTTTGTTTGTTTGAGGCATGATCTGTTAATAGCCAAATTGGAGGCATACGGTCTTAGTCATGATGCATTAACATTTATTTACAACTATTTGCATGGCAGACAGCAAAGAGTAAATATCAATGGTTCCATCAGCTCTTGGAAAAAATAAGTTTGGGTGTCCCACAGGGCTTTGTCCTTGGACCGATTTTCTTCAATATATTTATAGATGACCTCTTCAAATTGCGAAACGTGACATCTGCAACTATAGTTTTCGGCCGTTGAAACTTTCTCGTATTAGTCATTTACTAGACCAAGACAAACTAAGGATTTTAATGAGAGCTTTTATATATAGCCAGTTTCAATATTGCCCATTACCATGGATGTTTCATAGCAGGAAACTTAACTATAATAATAATAAACTTCATGGGCGTGCACCAGGAATTACCTACAGAGACCAAAACTCAAGCTTCGAATCCCTGTTAAAAAAAGATTCATCTACAACTATCCATGTCAAATATTTGAAAGTGATGTTAACTGAAATGTTTAAAACTAAAAATTATCAAAACCCCGCTTTCGTGTGGGAAGTTTTCCCATTGCGTAACAGCTCCCATAATCTTTGATATAATAATGAGTTCCTGCAGCCCAAAGTAAAAGCGGTTTCATATGGGATGGAAAATATGCGTGTTAGAGGACCAAAATTGTGGCAGACCCTCCCTTCTCATATAAATAGCTACACTTCCCTGAAAGATTTCAAAAGAAAAATCAGAAATTGGAATCCCTCTGATTGTCATTACCGTCTGTATAGACCAGGCATGTCCAAAGTCTGGCCCGCGGGCCAAATCCGGCCCTCGGTCAAATTTTATCCGGCCCGCAGCCAGTCATGAAATATATAATGCTCGTATACTGTTATTTGGCTAGCAGTATTAACATTCTTCATTTACCCACTAGAGACCAACAGCACTTTACACAACACAACCCCCAACCCGCTAGAATTCATGGTCAGTGGTTTTCCACCAGAATTCTCACGTAAGAGCAGAATTACTTCTGTGTAAGAAAAAATGTTAAGTGAATATTCAAATGCATGTGATATGCTTGTTTCAAATGTACCAAAAACATTCTTAAGATGTTGAAATTGAAACAAAAAAAGAAAATGTGAAATTTTTCTTAAATTATCGTTGCTATATATAAAAAAGGTTGGCCCCCACCACTTTTACAATAGAAAATCTGGCCCCCGTCGCAAAAAGTTTGGACACCCCTGGTATAGGCCCTATATACCATCGCTGGGATTTTTATAACTTGCGTATTTTCTTTAGTTCTGCTAGTGGTTTTATCAAATTTATTATGATCTTACTCTTTGCGGTTTAATAGTTCTAGAAGTTGGCTTAGATTAGCTTCAGTATATATTATTGTAACGTAGCTATGTTTAGCACTAACGGTAAATAAAGTGATTATCATTATTATATATTTATTATTATGGGACTTTTCAAAAGCAAAGACTTGCGCAAGAACTTCTTTTTATTTTCAAAACAATAGTTTTCGGCCGTTAGTATTCAGTATAATTTCACATAACCACCTTCGATGTCAGAAAAAGCCATCGCCGATAGTCTGCCATGAATGAGAGCAGATGGTGTTCTCATATCGCAAGCATCGCAAGGCTCTCATTGGCGATAATCGATGACGTTCTGTGACATATGAGAACCAGCCTTTATGATACATTGAACCGCATTCTGTTTCCTGTTTCTATTAGTGCTATTGATTTATCCCTTGACTTTTATGTATTGCATCCATACCTACTCTATCTGGTTACTCTTACTATTGCTAGAAGTTGCAGGCCTACCAGATGGTTTAAAATACTATAAAAGAATGGAATTTCAGGCGAAGCATACACTTTCTAAGATTGGAATAGAATTTAATGACTGAATGTATTTTAGCATAAAATGAGAAACTTTTCTCTTTAGTTTTTAATCGACGGAATTGAGGTCGAGTAGCAACAGCAGAACCACCCAAAACTAGTTCTAGTCCTCCCTGGGAATCGAGGCGTGCAGCAATACCATTAATATGATACTTAAGATTTTCATTCTAACAATCATTTCACACTTTGATAGGTGCAGATTTTAAGGGTTATAATTTTACTCTTGACAATGCACGAATGAATAAGCATAAGATAGTATGAAAGTGAAAAGGGTTGCGTAAAATAATATATCATTAGGCCATGTTTGAAATAGCATGAAATATGATATGAAAGTAGCATAACTTTATAAAAAATCCGTTTTTTCGGCGGGAGGCTTGTACAAGTAAACAAGGACTTTTTCGTAGTTGAAATGCAAATATCTCATTTTTACTATACACGCATTTTTTTTATAAGCAACTGCTTTATAAGCAAGGCAGTACTCGGCAAGGCAAAAAGTTAAGCAATTTTAGTACTGGATTGAAGACTGCTAAGCAATTTGAAAAATTGTACTTTCAGTACTTAACAGGAAATGTTAACTGACACCATCTTATTAACAGGAATAACCTGTGCAAGCGTTATCTGCCCTCAACACTTGTTGACTTTCAATACTTACCAATTATCAAACCGTTTTCAGTTTGTATGGCCCTATATTTACCTTTTTCTAATCTACTTTCAAAAAAGACGAATAAAAAGTTAAGCAATTGCTAAGCAATTTTGAATACTCACATTTGCCTTCCAGCTAAGCAATTTTTAGTACTGAGCCCGAGTTGAAATTGCTTATAAAAAAGGCGTGTAGGCCAGCAATTTGTTGTCGATTTCTTTAAAGATACCGTGTTGCTGGCACTTCGCGTTGTCACGCTATTGCTCATCAGCTCTGATAGCTGGGGCTCGGTATTGTCGAACCATTCTCCCTAATGACCACATTTTCGAGCCATATGGGTGTGCCAATCTATGTCTACATAGACGCAATTATGGGTGCTACGCACATATTAACTTACATCTACTTGAACTCAATAACAATATCTACTTTAAGGAATGGTCATTACGTTTTACAGGTAACGTGGCGGAAGCAAACATGCAGGGGTAGGAAATTTTTAGCCATTATTCCTGGGGATTCAAAAACTTCTTAAAAAAATTTTTGGCGGTATCAAACCAAAGAAAGTGTTTTAGAATGTTATCATGAACTGCATAATGATAGTGCTTATTAAGCTCTTCAGTTCTACAAGTTTTCTAAGTCATAAGACTCTGAAACTGATGATGAAGAATCCCCCATCACTATGGTTGCTTCCTGGCCGTAGGTCAAGAAACCTCTAGTTAGTAAGGATGTTTTTGTAGAGACATAAAATTTGTTGAGTGAGAGTATGAAAATTTTTCATGTATTATTGTGGGATTATGAAATCTCTTTGCACATCTTTTATGGGGTATGAAAATGTTTGGTACTTTCAATGATTTGCTTCCAACTTAATGATTCTCCATCGTGTTCAATCGAAAATCACTTTGCTTTCATAGCTTTGAATTGTTTTTAGATTACTTAACAAGACAAGTAAAGGAAGGGAAGGAGTCAGAGCAGTATCTGAAGCAAAAATTGGAACAGAAAGACCACGAGCTGGAAGCTGCTGAAAGAAAAGTAAAGGACCTGCAACTTCGACTGAAACGATTTGTAAAAGACGATAAAGCAAAGGATGAAAGGATTCTGCTAATGGAGAAAGAACTAAAAGATCTAAACGAAAAGCTTAATATATTATCGGAAATGGTTGATCTGAATTCAAATACTGCCACACGTGTCCAGGACGTTAGGAATGAAGGTGCCCATACACAGGGAAATTCTAGGTTATGTTTGATTCTATAACTTGCTTCCTAGGAGTTTGTGCTCAATCTAGTGCCCATGGATGGTGTACTTATGGGGACTTTAATAATTCAGATAGCTATAGTAGTTGCTTTAAAGGTGGTACGTTATAGCTGCAATCTAATTGAAGACTCCTGCAAGGTGTGAAAATACCACTAACACTGTTTAGGTTTTTGCAACAAAACAAGACCAGTATTCTAGTATTTGGTACTTTCACTCACACAGATCATGCACAGGTTTCTGTTTGTATGTATTTTAATAGTCTTAGTGTATTGACTCCAGCATTTTGTATTTTGCCACCTTTTTGCTTGGAACTCCTTAAGAGGTTCAGATAATATATGGTAGAGTGACACAGTAAAACAACATTCTAAGTTAATTTTGAAATACTTCTTACAATGTCACCATTGCTATTATTTACATAAAGGTTTATATTTTTTATGTCCAAATGATTCATATTTATTATTCAGTTGTAATGTCATTGAAATAAATAGCAAATTATTTTTACATAAGACAATTTCTCTGCCCTATCTCTAGATAACTGTATCACAGAACTTGAGAGAAAAACCTGATAAGTTGCTCTCTACTGCAAAATACAGCCATGAAGGTTGTAGAGTTCCTTAGTGATATCATCATTAGATATATTTTTAGAAGTTATATGTTTTGACCACATGGAGTGAAAGAAAGCCTTAAAATATCCAAGTCTTAACAATTTCAGGCAAATATTGTCAAAATGAACTGAAATACGGCCATTTGAAGACAGAAAACTTGCAGTACAATCCACTGTATTTTTCTTCTGGTCTGAACATTTAGAACCAGGTTCACAATAGTGATTTGATTAGACCTATGTCAGTATTCAATTACCTATATCTCAGTCAATATTTTCATATCAAGCTGAAATTTGTTGGTAATAGCTATTCTAGAGTGCTTTTTTCAGAGTTAAAAGCCAAAATCAAAATATTCTACAAAGTGAATTTTTGGGATGTCACACTAATGAGCTCTATTGTCTTCCACATTAAAAACAGTTTTGATGGATTGAATTAGCAAAAAATACTTCAAAAAAGTGGTGTCAAAGTACATTGATAGCAAGGGGAAGTTTTTTCATACAAATATTTACATGAAACTATAAATTTAGCACACATCAATGAAGAAATTGAGAACTATTAGAAACTCTGATAATCAATAGTAGGTGGCTGCAACCTGTGGAGGGCGAACCATCTACATCATTTTAAGTCAAAGCAGATGGCAGTTTATGTAGAAGCAACTGGCAATAAATCACCAGTTGCTGTCTTCTATTGACAGCTCTGTTATGGTGTGCTAATTTGGACTTTACTTGATAATTATTTACAATAGGCTGTACCCCATGGAGGGCCAACCATCTACATCATTTTAAGTCAAAGCTGATGGCAGTTTTACAATACACAGCCAAGCATTCAATTGAAACTCATGGAATTACAAACTCCAAAGATCCATAGTACTACACAACAGCCCTTTTTCAACAGTTGAAAAACCAAGTAACTACAAATACAATATGGCTGCTTAGCTGTTAATCAGAAACTGCACTTGCACACAAAGGATGAGCATATTTTTCACACTAACTCCTCATTATCATACTTAACACAAGCAATGTCAAAATCACTGGGTGAAATTTTCCTGGGGGTGCTAACTATGTCAGTTATGCTTTGAGTGAAACCTGCAGATGGTAAATAACAACATATTGGGGTCTCTAGTAGCTTAAAACCAGATATATTGGGGCTTTGTGGGTAAGCAGTACATTTGAGTGTGGTTGTGTCTATGGAAGCATGGGCATAGGAGCCAGGGGGCACAGCAGGCATGTGCCTCCACACTTCAAAGACTCAGGCAAAGTGCCCACTTTCATGTTCCTTTGTTGTCCTTCTTGATAACTTTGAAGATGCAAAAAAATAGAAAAATACATTTTTATGTTGATGTCAGACCTAAGTTTCAAAATTTCCCAGGGGAGCATTCTCCTGGACCCTTCTAACTGATGCACCCTCATGTTGGCACAATGCTAACTCTTTTTCATCATGCAAAATGTTTGTTGTTTCATTAAATGTTTGATCCACCCCCAGACAAAGTACTTAATCTCACTTCCAGAAACCCTACCAAGTTGACCCTCAATCCATGTGCTCCCACTTTTACAACACTTCCTACATCCCTGTATGGAGACAATAGAGTTAAAAGGATAAAGTTGAACAGAATTTGATGTTTCTTAGCTATATTTCATCTAGTGGTTGGTATTCATGATGAACATCTGACACCGGTGTGTAGTTTGCATCTGGATCAATCCTTGGTCCAATTTGTGGAACTGTCTCACTAGAGCTTGCTTTCTTCGTGCATTTAAATGCTCTGGTGATTGCACCTTTGTTCCAAATAAGACAAACTGTGATACAAATTAAAACTACTGAAGGCAAAATGATAAGCACAATTTTAGATGTTTGTGATGATACATAACTCTTAGGGGCTGATGACTTGCCAGTAGGTAGTTTTTTGGTAAAATAGCAACTGGAGATACTTCTGCTATTGCAACCAAAATCTGAGCAAGGCATAACAGTTATCCCAAATGACCTTTCTATTGGCTTTCTCTTCAACATGAACATGCAATGGTCCTGTGTACAGTTTTTTGAGGGAAACTTCAAGTAACTGTCATTTCTACCAGACTCTTCATATTTGAGTTGATAGAATTCAACATGTCCATTTCTCCATAAAATAATATGCTTCTGAATAGTGCTTTCACATTTCAAAATCTCTGGAGATTTTGCTGGCACTTGATTTGGTATACTAATTGAAACTGGCTGTGTCCATGGGGACACATTTGGGTACCAGAAACCATCTGAAACAATATAGCGAACTTGGACTGTGTATGTTGTATTGTATACAATGTTCTTATCAATCTTTGCTGGCATTTTTTGTGACATTTTTGTGAAGTTTTTGTACCAACATTGACGATTGCAGTATTTGATTGAAATTTCTGTTTGTGTACCGGCTAACTTTTGGATACCATATGGGGTTTTCCACGATACAAGAAGTCTTACAATTAAATTGACTATGTCAAAGTCAACTGTTACATTTTCTAGGCCTCCATATATGTCAAAGTAAGTCAGCTGCTTGCAAAAAGGCCCACTATAACAGCTCCCAGCTTGATTTGTCCCTTTAACAGTTGCAACAACTATTCTAGGAGTAAAAATGCTTCTTTTCATGAAGTTACCGCAAGTAAAAGTACTTCCATTCGCAAAACAAAATCTTGTTTCTGATCGAAATGGCTGAAGTTTTGACTTAGCAGAACAACTCTTTGCCGCGGCGACGTATTTATCAACTGTCACCTGGGTAATTGCTTTCATTTCTTTGTATTTTTTTTGAGAATCGTTAAAACTCACCACTATCATTTTTGAGAAATGCATACGTGTATCGAATGATACGACTGATATTGCTACTTTTTGCAAAAGTGCTGGAAGTTCCTGCAAATCTACCGTAACTTTCTGTTCACAGAAACGCGTGTGGTTCCGCTTCCAAACACACTCAAAAGCAATAGTGTTTCTTCCTTGTAGGTTCGCGAATTGCACAATAAATGTAGCGTTTACAAATGATTCCAACGAGTTTATGACCTTTCCATCTTTGACCAGCTGCAAATACACTGGATTGAACTCAGTGCTTTTCTGGTCTCCGGCACTACAGTCTGCTCTCAAGTTACAACTTACATTAACTGAGCCTCTTCGACATACAGTCGAGTTCGTGGAGCTAAGAGTTTTCTGCAGCGTAGTAACCACGAACCATAACACAACGAAAAAGGGTAATCCAGACATCTTTGCATCACTTGTTTAAGCATTAGTTTCCACATGCCTTGGATTGCTCGATAATGGTGGAGAATTTGGTTTCAATGGAGGAAGTTCGCTTGTCAATCAATATTTGTGTTGTTGTTGTTGCTGTTATGAATTCCAAGATGCATTAGGCCCAGTTTAAACATCGAATTTCTGCCGTGTCGAATTAAATTGGATTTCACGCGGCAGTAGTGCGACTGGTAATTGATTTAAAGTGCTTATGCATCGAAAATGTCGAATATACTCTTTTAGCTAAAATCGAAACTTCGGTCTTTCCAAAGCATGAATATCATATTACTTTTGTTCTTACTGGCGAGAAAGGTGTAGAAATTAGCGCTTGTTTTGGGGCACTAGGTACGAATTTTGATAACCACTGCGTGATATCATAACGAGGATCAAACCGAGTGCATTATTTAGCCCTATATCAGTTGACAAACAAAGCATAAGAAAGCGTCTTGTCTTGGCGTGCTACGGCTCATTAAAATGACAAAAAAAATTGACAGTGAATCGTCATTTTATGGTGAAGCTACTGATTATCAACTAGAAGATGATGGCAATGATGACCGTGTGCTTGCACAGCCAGGCATACTACTACTTGTACAACGTGTAGGGTAATGGCTTCTGCGTTAGATGAAGTAGAGTTTGCATTGATTAAAGTCTTCTAATTTACTCTTTGATCTTCTAAGCCAACTGATCTTTTTCTGATAGAATACAACTTTCTTTTCCAAAACTGGACATCCGGTACAAACAGTATTTGGACTTGCGAAAATTTCTTCCGCCTCTATTGTGTCATCCATTTTTGAATACATATCACAGATAGTCCATGAAAGGAATTGAAATACATTGCCATGGCATTATAATTTTCCTTTACTAGTAGGCCATTTACAATCTACCAACTCAACATACCTCCCTGCCCTGTTTTCCTCAAAGTTGTTAATTGTTACTACTTGACCAGGGTCTAAAAACCAAACACATAGATAAGTCTCACCTGTCTTTTAGCGCTATCTGTCATTGACTGATCAATGGTATCTGCTGTGTCTGCCAACGATTAATCAATGGTAGGAACAGCATCTGGCTTTAGCTTCCTTTTCATTCCAAGCTTGGCAGCAATTTCCTGATTCTTCGTAATGCCCGCTCTCATCGAAATGATCAGAAAAAAGAAAGGACTAGTTGGTGCTGCTCCACTTTAGCCTATGTCTTCGCACAAACCTGACCCAAGCTTGGTGTCTGTTCCTGTCTTTTTCCTTGAGTGGAAACGTATGAAGGGATTTCCCCTCTGTATGCTGACCATTTGTGCAGCTTATTTCGTTCGGGAGGCCAGCCACACAGTACCGTCCTCCACGAAGTTTGCAGGACTTGCTAGTGGAATCCATGCTAACTAGTGATCAAAATGTTTTTGCTTACTCGTTATGACATCATGCGTAGTAGCTAGAATTCGCACTTGAAATGCCAAAATAGCGAAGTTTGAGGGCTCATAACTTTTTTTCCATGAGTTATGACACTTTAGCTTGTAGCATGATGATCACAGCACAAATTTGAATTAGAAAATGAGAGTGCAGAATTAAATTCACTGTCTGTAAAGAAACTGCCTTGAAAGAAAATGTCAGTCTAATTTTTCATATCTGCGCATGCTCCAGCCATTAACCACGGGCTGTCGATAATGGCTAGTCTCTCTCTCTCTCTCTCTCTCTCTCTCTCTCTCTCT
>WIPJ01001320.1:143984-157606 GCA_018155075.1 Cassiopea andromeda | reverse complement strand
CTTTAACAAGGGGGGCTCCGCCCCCCTGAGCCCCCCTAGAAATCACTCCTGGGTACGACCATATATCACAGAGTGTCATAGGAAATGAGGAGGTGAAATTTTTCTGGGATCTTACAATTCAATGTGGTAGGTATGTTCAGAACCGAAGACCAGACTTTGTAGTTATTGAGAAATAAAAGCAGGAGTGTAAGATCATTGATATTGCTGTGCCAAATGATGAGAGAGTTGAAAGTAAAGAACAGAAAAAGATAGAGAGGTAACAAGACATAAGACAGGAGATAGCAACTCTCTGGGGAATGAAAAAGGTTCAAGCGATTCCAATCGTGATTGGCGCTCTACGCATCATTTAAAAAAAAAACTAGAAGCATGGGTTGGGAAAATTGGAGTTAACATGCAAACAGAGGCATTGCAAAAGAGTATACTCCTTGGAACTGTTAGGATATTTAGAAGAACTTTAGGAATGTAATCCTTGACGATTACCATTGTAATGAACTCTGGAACCTGAGGATACTAGTTGTAGACAGATCTAGAGGTAAACTTTCCAGTGTTATATTGTGAACATTAGCATTAACCATGCAATGATAATACATTTATTTAAAGTTGGCTACGAAACAAATATTTTTAAACTAATACAGGCCAACTGACCTTCCTTTTTAAAATACTTATATACAAATTAAACAACAGCATGTGGATCCCGTCCAATCGTTAATTCTGTTTTTAAACTGTCTGTCTTTTTAGGCAGATTTAATCCTATATACCTTTAATACCTTTAGCATTTGTACATTAACATTAAACCATAGGTGTACCATCCCAGAAGTGTCCGGGCGTTGGGAGAAATGGTTGATGCCAACGCCTAAGGCAGTAACTCTATATAGGAAGCGAAATATAAACCACTTATCGATTCAAGAAACGGAGAATCCAATTTCAAGAGTATGCAAGTGGCTTCTTTACACTTTAAGGTAGCTAATCATGAGAGTGCACCACTATCAATTTATTTTTCAATTGTCTGCTTAAGAGACGTATCTGAGTCATTATCTCAAGTTTTTCAGTCTCAAAAAGTGGCAGAAGTACCTAAATTTACAGTTCAATCTGTCGATACCTGTTTACTCCTGTTAAGTTTTTAACTGCGTATCATTTTTGCAGGTTGAATTATGTCAGGAGTGTGCTCCATAAAATTCTTCCTCTAAGTTCTGTGAATTTAGCCCGTACCTCGCAATTTTTACGCTTGGTAGCAGAGTCCAGAATAAAGTCGAACCTTTCTCCGGTAGTAATTTCTTTTTGTATAACCTTCATTACATAGCATCGATGTGCATTATAGAGCATCTATGTGAAGTTGCCCATACTGTCCCTATATTTTCCTCATGCCAAATCACCTCATTTACATGCATTAAAATTTTCCTCAAGCGAGATTTTTTGTACAATTTCTGAGTCTTCCTCAAACTTGCACAAAATTAAGAAACCTTCCTCCGGATCACAGCCGTGGAGCAGTGACTTTTACTGGACTCTGCTTGGTGGTTAGACGAGATCTTTATTCCAACATTATAATTTGTGGGCCTATGTTCGAAAAGATTCCACAAAAAGGAGGGATACCTTGTGATTAAACATTTGTAGATCTCCAAAAGTAATGCTTGTAAATTTCTAGTATTCATTGTATGCTCTCCAAAAGCTCCTCAATAGTTGAACCCCTAGTTGTCCAATAGCACTTTCAGGGCACCTTTATGGATTCTATTAATTTCATTATTCAATGATTTTCCATTAAACATCCAGATCAGTGGACAATAATTAAAATTTGATAGTAAAATTTGATAGAAAAGAATCACACAGCATAACATTTTTCTCATACTCAAGGTTTTGAGCAATGCTAGAAAAAGCTTTGATTTTTATTTGAATTTCTTTTGCAGATTGATTGTACATACCGGTTGAAGTTTAGCATAGAGTCAATTGTCACACTCAAAAACTTTACGCTATCCAATTACATCAACACATAATTTAATGTCACTTTTTAGACCTATCAACATTAGTTGAAATTATTCAGGGTTTATAACCATTTCCTTGCTCCTATACCAGTAGTTACTCGAATAAGCGGCGTTAATTTTTTCATCGCACTTCAAAATGCGGCGCTTATTCGAGGGTGGTGCTTATATTAAAAGAAAAGAAATAAAACTTTTAACAGCAAAATGCAACCTCTAAATGACCCAGTACTGTCACTTTGAACTGCAACACTATGGAAATGAGTGTAGGGCCTTCCTGAAACTTATGAAATAATAAAGTAGACATTTATTGATTAATTTCTTCGTGCTGTATGCTAAAATAATGTCATGTCAAAATAACCAACACCATTGAAACATTGATAGCCTTAGTTGTATTGCGGCGCTTATTTCAAAATCCAGCGAAAAAGTGCTGTGCTTGTTCAAAGGTGGTGCCTATTAGAAGGCGGCGCTTTTTCGAGTAATTACGGAATTTGTCTTTTCTACGAGCTTCTTACAACGAAGATTGATATCCTTTCACTTTTCGTCACCGTGTGACAGAACTCAGGGCGTTTGGATTTAATAAGCCCTACCTTCGGCTAAGCACCCACCCTTCATCAATTCTCTGCTTCTTTTATAAGAAACCTAACTCAAGGCCTAGTTCTAAAAGCTCCTTATTCTTGGGGCCTCACAGTGCCATAAAAGTGGTACAGACTTATGGAAACATTAAAATTCGAAATTTTGCCTTTAAGTTTGGCTAGAATTAAGGAATAAACGCACAAGCAGGGAGGGAAAGAAGTTTTATAAATGTGTCTATGTGAGTTTTGGATGTAAATGAATGGAACCAGTTTCCTAATTCTTGATTATTTGCAGTTATAAAAAGTTCTAAAATTGAAAAATTCCTTAGCTTTTTGCTATTAGTAGTATAAGTTCCTTAGATATTTCGGCCGTCTACACGTAGGTTCCTTATAAAAAGCGTGTATACAAGCACGGCGTTACCAAGCAGAACGTGTGGGGGGCTGGAAACAAAAGGGGACCTGAGGAAGTCAAGCTGAAAAGCAAATATTTTCCTTGACCTTTTTTTGTAGAAGTCAAAGATTTCCCTGACCTACAGAATAAAAGAACGATTTTTCCCATGATCATTGCAAGTTTCCCTGACATCTCCTGACTTAAGTGAAAAGCACACTTTCTCTGACCGTATAAATCCTACCTTGGAGGCAGCGGCGAAGCCAGTGGGAGCCACGCCCCCCAAACGGTAATATTTCCTATAGCAAACAATTGTGTTAAGAAACTACATACATGAAAAAGACAATAAAAGAGTCAGATGGTTTCCATCCAAAGCCCAACTCTTGACCGACCCTGGATATGTCATTGCAAATTACAAACTTTTTAATAAGAGCAAATGTTATAAGCATATCAAAATGAAAAATAATTTCAGAATAATGAAAGGCTCAAGCTTTATCAGGATTTAACGCTTTCGTGTATCTGAGATATAGTGACGTTTGTAGATTAAATTTCGCACTATCGATACAGCATTCACTATGTAGTTTCTTTTTTCATTTGCTTTATAATGGAAGGCATTAACAGAGACTTTAATATACATATTATTTTCATCTTCAGACGAAGTTATTCCTTTGACACATGAAAATTATATAAGAACAATCTTAGGCTCAAGGCCAGAAAAATGTAAGAGTATTGTGGCTCAGGAAAATTTAAGCAGTCATTCTAAAAAAAGTAAGTATTGAACTTTGGGGATTTTACTTTTGAAAGCAATGGATATTGGGATTTCATAAGCCTCGGGTTGGGAGAAACTGCACAACTGAATTATGACGAACTTCCTATACTGAGCTACTGCAAAACTGTTTGTTTGCCTGGCATCATTTGCATGTTACCCGTAGTCGGCATGCACAATCAAAAGCGTTCTCTGAAAAGGCGAGAGTTGCCCTTCTAGCTAGGTAATTGCAGAAGAGCTTATTGCATACACAGGATTGACAAATGCTTAAATCGGCGGGAAATTTGCAGCAAGTATAAAAATGAGATTCCAAACATGAGCAAGCGGAGAAATGTAATTCTAACATCTTTAGTCAAAATTAAACATTTACAAACAAATTACTACCTATTCTACATTTGATACTTTCAGTATTCTCATACCACTGACTGTAAGCAAGCAATTTAGCCTTCTAACAGTTGCTTACTGAATTACGACGAAACTTACGTATATTACAGAAAAGTTCTAAAAGGCTAGAAGTATAATCGAAAACTAGACAAAGCCTTGTAAAAATTTTAGCAGATGGGAGTAATTTATTTACAACAATTCTGAAAATAAAGTGATATTTCATTGGCAGGTGAGCTACCTACAGTACACATTTTTTCATATAAGAAACAAACTTTCTGGCTTCAGCCTGGATGTTTCTTATTACTTCGTCAAATCCAGCCTTAAATGTTTCTTAAATTTAAAGATTTCGAATGACAATAACAACCCAGATTAGGCACTTGTAATGCAAGAGAAAGGATGATCAGATTTTGTGAGGCATGTAATGGATGTTCATGATATTTTCTTGTTAGTTTAATCAAAATTTACTAGTAAAAACAGTTTTTGATAGGTACTATTTGAAGTGTTAACGCCTACCTATGTTTCTTAATGTTTTGCCTAATTTCAGCCTCATGTGTCTTGTAAAAAAACGTCTATTCGGCTAGGCCAAAAGAACACAATGACATACGTCAAGAGCACACGTTAACACTACTTTGCACAAGAAAAATTAAGAAACTCTACGATATCAATTTGTGTAATAAAGACTAGTTTCTAGTTTCTTATAAAAAAGACGTGAGGCATGCCATGCTGTAAATATGACAGTTATTCCAATCGATGATAATCGAAGAATTGGTCGAAACAAAGTACATTTATGGACCTGTTCAGCCATCAAAGTGCCAGACTAATGTTAATTCCTAGTTAGGACATTATCAAACTAATGAAATTGTAGACCCAAATGATGTGACGACAACATTGTAAAATAATGACTCCTTCCGTCGCCGTAGTGATTTTCAACGATCATAAAATGGCAGATGAGCAATTCAGCTAGGCCAAAAGCAGATCATAAAGTGGTAGATGAACAGTAGCGTAGCCTGGGAGCAAGGGAGTAGCCAACCCCCTATGGCAAAAACTTTTGGTGCCCGAAAAACGTCAAATCTGCAATAAAATCTATACAATGGAAGGCAGCTTTGAAACAAGTGCAACTGCTCGTTTCTATCTAGAAAAAGGCTTATCTTCACACAAAAAAGGGCGCTTCTCTTATATCTAAAGGGCGTGGTCGAAAATTTTCATCACTCTTTCCTTCTTCATAGCATATGACATTTCAGCTGTTGGTATGACAGGAGGCTATGCCCCCATACCTCCTAGTTCCTCCCTAGATACCACCAGGATCCACATCCTGTTCCACCCCTCCCTTTCCAGGTCCCAACCTGTTCTGCCCCCCAACCATGCGACCCTGAATACGCCACTGCGGAAGAGCGATTAGGCTCAGCTAAAAGGAAGATCATAAAGGTAAATTTTGAGAAGAAAATTCAAGAAGTTTTCAAGGGCTATTCAAGGGCTAGAATAAAAATTTCCAAGGAGCTGTAAACTAATAGACAGAAAGCCCAAAATACTGAAAACAAGACATTTTATGGCATATCATGAGATTAATTGCACGATTTTCTTTAAGCTTTTGCTTGGGCATTTCTTTTAGTTAATTTTTGCATTGTTTATTGCTGTGAACGAAGTAAACAGTAAGCATTTACAAATTGCAAGGAGTGTGATCAATTTTGAAGGAAAATTCTCATTTGCGAAGTGTTTCAAGTGCGCTTGAAAAGACATTTCAAATTCTAACACTTTTCAAGGAGTTCAAGGACCTGCATGAACCCTTCCTGTATGATAGAGGCGCTACGTAACGGAAGGATGATCCCCAAATAAGATCGATAAAATCATGGCAATTTGCACGGGTGTTGCAGCAAAAATCAGTGTCATGCGCAGCTCATATACGTTAAGGAAGATCGGGAACAGATTTGTTTCGAAGAAGATTACTAGCTGCTAAGAATATAAGTACAGTGAAACTATGTTAATACGGTTACCAACACCATTTCACAAACAAAACGAAAAGGAAAACTACTTGCACTAGCAATAGGGCAAGGAACAAGAATTATATGTTATCTATAAACCAAAACGCCGTGCACAGTAGAAGAAGAGACGTTGAAAAAGCTGTAAAAGAAATGCTGGATATGACTTGGAAGTCTTTTGTGTCTAAAGATTTATGGGACAAGAGAGATATTTCAAGCTTCTGAAAAGCATACTGGTTACTGGCAAATATCTCTTTATGAGGCACACCCGCCTAACAGACAAAAGTCTCGAATTAAAGAGAGCAAGAAGCTAGCGAGAAGAAAAAATTGAGCGAATTTGAAAATGAACAGTTCATTTGTAAAAGAAATGAGATGATGTTCAGTTAATTTTGTCTTACAAAAATGGCTGTACTGTCAGGGTGAAGTTACATAGAATCCTGCTGTTTGGCATCGTGACATGTGGAAAGGCCGCAATAACAGGGCTTTATTAAAAGACTATGCAAGCAATTTTTCAGTGCCAAACGTAATTGTCCGTACGAACGAGGTGGCCGTAGTAAGGAAATGCCTGTAAGGTCGGTTCGATAATACGTACAATGGAAGATAACAACCGGAGAAAAAGCTATAACCAGAGCTCTTACTGAATATAAACATAAGATTGAAAATATATAAGAAGCTAAAAATCCATTGATTTAAAAGATATTCACACTTATCTAGCAACCTCAATAAAGACACAGATGCCAATAACAGACAAAAGATCCCACTTTTTAAGTGCTATCCATTCCATGCAGTTGTTCCGCTTTTTCTTTTAGTTCTGCGAATTTGTCTTGAATTTGATCCGTTATTATTTTTCTCGTTTTCTCCTAAAAGTCAAGCAAAACAGTTCTTCATAGACATATTTGGAAAATTTGGATTATATTTAACAGCTTTCCAGGGATCAACAGACTCAAAAAAGCTCTCCAGAAAGTATGAAAGGCATAACTTACAGCAGAGTATTTGAGTCGACGACATTCTTCCAAGACTGAAGAGACATCCATTGGCTCGTCAATGAGTACAGTTACTTTCTGGAAAACAAAATAATTATTTTCCTATATCTAAACAAAATAGAGAATACCATATATTTTTGTCAATACACGTTTGCTTCAGCTTCAATTTTCCTAACTTGACCAAAATTAAGCCTGAGAATTTCTTAAAATGTTCTTACTTTTGCTGAAATAAACTAGCTAAAATGGGTTACACTTTCTTTGTTTCTCGCGTATACTCGAATTTGAATTCCGTCTTTAACATTTTGAATGTAATAATGATGTAATATCGATTTTTGGCCAACAAAAACAATCAATTTTGGAAATTTGAGCCCTGTGATTTTCTTAAGATTTTCTTAAGATTTTGGCCATTTGATCCTCATTTTCCTATAAACTTTTTTCATATGAAGATACGTGTATAAATAAGTTTTCACAAGCTCGTAAATTTGAGTTCAGTATAGAAATCATGACAGGAGCTTCGTTTGTTGAGAAGGTTTGTCAATGGTTTGATGAGAAGGGCACTTGGGAAAAATAAATAGATAAAATTAACTATCCCTGGGGAAAACAGCTTCAGTAAGTAATCATGTTTAGTAAATGCTACTAATGTGCAAAAGCTGCCAAGTCTCAAGGTATGGTCATTTAATGGTCTTTTCTACAAATAGTACACATTGTTGTGGTCTTGATAACAAACTATTATTGTTCATTGCTACCATTGTTTATTCTAAAGCATAAAAGCCTGTTGTCTGTGCTCCAGTATGGAATCTTTGTTTTCTGTGCACGTGACTGTGCAGATTATGATTTTTTCTGTGCACCAAACTGTGCACAAAAAGGGCGTGGCTCTGTGGAAAAAGGCGTGGTATTTTAAAATAAGAGTCTTGACATGCTTAAGTTCCATTTGTTAACACTATTTGTGAGCTTGTGAACCTAGCTCAGCCTTTCTCACTTGTAACTATTTGCAACTCGATCTGAAGATTAAGCATATTTTTAGATTATCCTACAGAAGAAATTCTGGAAATTGTCTGTGGAGATATTTGTGCACAAAGAGCTCATTCTTTGTACGACTTGTGCACAAAATTTTGAGTGTGAGCATGGGACATGTACAATTTTTATCAATCTCCTTCCATAATGATCAGTGCTTTTCTGGAATATTTTAAATGTAAAATAAACATGTGCTAAGGCATTCTGAATGGCTTAGTTTTTAGTCATTTGAGCTCTCCAGATCTACTGAAATTCCAAGTTCTTCTGCCCCCAGCCCTAAACCCCAGTGCCATTGTGCACTAGCTACGCTCGTGAAATCCCACAGGCATTCTTTTTTAAAACTTGGCAATCGTGTTTATGTGATCAGAACTACAATGAAAATAGGCTGGAATTTGGTAGCAGTACGACCATTTTTTCAAATTAACATTCTTTCACACCATCACCTAGTGATTCTTCTATTGTATGGTGATGAAGACCTTCCTTGTGCCACTAAAAAATTCTTCTTGAATATACTCCAAATTTTATTCACGAAACTGGTCAATTTAGTGAGATAAGTTTCAAATTACACCAATCCCCCTACTTTTCTTCCATTTTAGAACTTAGATTTGTTCCATATTGGGTACCGCGCTCATTGGGTATAATCTCTCTTGATAAATAAAATAAATAAATAAATAAACAAAAAATTTTTAGATTATCCTCACTTTGACAAACCAAAATAATTTGATTGTTCTAGGTTAGCGCGGCATACAATATGGAGCAAGCATGAGTATTATTTATTAGTAAAGGTCATTTATGTGCATTTATATGTATTTCTGTAGCTGTGTCTTCATTTTTGTCATGTTATGTGCTATACATGTGAATGGCCAGAGAGTTGTCATGATATCTTGCACTTCGTGGTATCATCCTTGTAGTATAGTCAAGTTAGTTGTATGTAGTATAGTAATTAATGCGTAATTGTAGAAATTCATATTAAATAAAAAAAATTGCAATGAAAAGAGGCTGGAAATTGTGATAAGATACGTCATTTAAAAGAATACCTTGAAAACTCTTGGAATATACGGCTTTTTGTTGGGCAATAAATTGTCCATTCCTAATAGCAATGAGGCAAAATATCATAATTGAAACAATATTATTCAATAAAACAATAAAACAAGCAAAATTCCCTGACTTTTCCCTGATCAGAGGAGCAGTGTCAGGACTTTAGGGGGTCATACACATAAAGAGCTGCCCCTGTAATGGCCACACCTATTTTACTGCAAGGATGTTCACTATCTAAAGCAAACCAAAAATAATTTAATGGCTTTTTCCTTACTTATATGTTTTTTCAAAACTTTTCCTAGATGTTTCCAGGTTTTTATTGACTTTCTTGAGAAAATGGTCATTTTCCTAGGTTTTTCAGGTTCTGTGGCAACCATGATGTAATACATACTAGTGAACAGCAAAGGGAAGTTAGAGTACATGGTGATTTTGAATCAAGTAAGGTCCTAACAGGTCCATAATAAACACGTGAGTCTCTTTATATAGAAGCTGCAGAACCTTGATATCTGTAACTAAGTACACTTGCTATTCAAATGAAATCTTTTTGGGTCTACTTGACTTCCAAATCGTCATCAAAAAGCAAACTGTTAGTCAGAATCTCTACATTATCAGGTAGTCAGAGTCAGGCAAGATGATGAGGCCTTTGAAAATACCCTAGAACAAAGGAGCACTTATTCAAGAGGGGCGATTATAAATTATTTTCTTAAAAGGTGACGCTTATTCGAGAGTGTCACCTATGTGAGAGGGACGCTTATTTGAACGATTACTGTACTGTTCATCAAAATGTCTTATTAACTCACCAACATGCCAAAAAGGAATGACTATTGGAGAAACTCTGCATTCTGATATCAGCCTACCAACACCTATAAAGTTATAAAGAAAATCAAGATAAATTTATAATTGGTAGGACTTTCAAGCAGACATACATTGCTGCTAACGTTAAAATTAATGCTGAATTAAAGATGACTAAATATGAATTTAAAAACTAAGTAAATGGTTCTGGTATATACTGAATAAATCATCAACAAATCGGAAGTAACATATAGTACCCCATTTTAATCGGATTAGGCCATTGGTCATATTCACTTTCCCTATGAAAAATGACAAACATTGAATTGAGATAAAATAGCACAATGAGATATCAAAACTGTATTCTGATGACTAGAGCAACCAAATAGTACCCAAAAGTGGTGCTTGGTGACCCAAAAAACAAAGAAAGTACCAAAATGTGACCTGACAGTAATGAAAACTAACAGAAAAGTGGCATAACGCATTGTGAAAAATACAGCATAACAGATTGTGGTACTTCTAGTTCAAAATGCTCAAAAATCTAACAACAATAGTCAAATAATGTAGCTTGCTGTAGTGCAAGATGGCATACTAACAAATATCAGTAGAGTATTATCATGAACATAAGAAACTGGGGGCACAGGGGGGCACAGGGGGGCACAGGGGGGCAGGTGCCCCCATTTTCACCAATTTGTTTATAAAGTGCCCCTTTTTGGGTTACATAGTTGTCCTTTTTTACATGTGAGGATGCCCCCTGAATGCAAGTGGCCACTACTTTTTGAATGCTTCCCATGTCCTAGAGTATAGTAATCTGGTGGGTATCTGCTTACTCTGGTTATAACGTACTTAGGATATGACGTATTAAATTTGCCGGTCCCTTGACGTACGATAAAACCAGATTATGCTATGCACGTATAACCATTAAAACGTCGTTGAAAGACATAAAATGAAACAGTATGGTTCAAAATCACTTTTTTTCTATCATAAACCAGATAAAATGTTAAATGCGCCGCGCATCAGAACAGCAAACGGGTGCAATGATAAAAAAATCGTAGGAATCGCAAGTAAACAGCCAGAAAATTGCACTTTTAATTACCTTCTGGAAACACATGTACCCATTCACCAGCATTTAATTTCTCTAAAGCATAATCAACTCCTTGTTGATAAACACCGTCACCTAAAGAGTGTAACAAAAATACATCATGCACACAAACAATATAGAGCTGCATGCTATTACACGAATCATAATTCTCATATAAAACATAGTGAGAAAGAAGTCAGTTACTGAAGTTCTTTGAGAGTGCATCAGAGTTGTAGTGACAGGGTTCTCACTTTTCATCAAATTTTTTTATATTTAGGAGAATTTAGGAGATTTCTTCGCCCATGTTTTAGGAGGTTTTGCATATTCCAGATAAATTAGCGAGGTGTTGTATATGTGAAATCATACAAAGTATTGATGATAATACAATGCTTTGGAAGTTACCAATACAATTGGTGAATGTTTTTTGAAATTTACAACATTTTGCATCCGCCATGCATTTTGTCACGTACGTTACGATACACTTTACCAACTTTTTCCATGAAATGAAGAAATTAACCAAATTATTCAAATTACTTTGAAACTTCGTCTATTAGCACTGCTATGCACTCAACCATTTATGAGTCGCTCTTAGAAATTCAGATAAATCTCAAGAAATAAGAAATTGCTAGAATGATGTAATTTGTACGATGTCACGTACGTCACGCAACTTAAAAACGTGCTAGAAGTAGGTTTTGCTGGATGCAGAGTTATTTTGTAAATATTTACGCTCTGTGCAGTCAATTTCATGACAAACGCATTTTTGAGTTTATTCTCGGATGTTTTCATTAGCATTTTAACCATTTTATTTCAAATTTTTCACTTTGGATGTCACGTACATCACGTGAGAATGGCTCATGCACAGACAAATGACATTTTGCTTATAATTAAGAATACATCAAACGATGGCCATTTGCATAAATGAAGCCTCACCTCTCACAACTGGAATGACCTGAAAAGCAAAAAGTTGATAAGAGAGGAAAGTGACTCTGTTCTTCAGGTTGAAATATAAGAATTTGCTACTCTCTGTAGTTAACAAGTGATAGTACGTTGATATGAACAATCTTCATTGAAGTGTTACTATTTGTAATAGACATCATGGGATGGAGCAAATAGAATGATTGTAGTAAAATGAAAAATTAAAAAATTAATTAACAACTGAAAATCTTAATAACAAATTAAAAACAGAATGATTCATGAATTTTACAAAGAAAAGAGTGCGAAGCTTCATTGTACGAAATAAGAAAAGTTGTATAACAAAAATCAATGTGGCATTGGCCAAAATACTCAGCAAAGCAAGGAAACAGTAGAACAAACAAAATGGTAAGTATTGGAAAGTTTGTTTTACCTTTCCATGGCTAAAAGTCCAAGAAAAAATTGAATTTGTAAATAAAAGCTCTTTGGCTCCAAGAGTCCTGGGAAAAATGCATTTATGTATCAGTTAACATCAAAAAATTCTACGATTTTGCAAAAGCAAGCTAGGAAAAGAACAGACAAGTGTATAATAGGCAAATTCTTTCTTAATAGAAGTATCATAAGAGGGGCAGCAGAGAAGCCTCCAGTCAGGGAGTACTAGCCTTCTATTGGGGAACACGTAAGCCTGTCCAGGAACATAGTAGCATGCATGTCTGCATGGAAAACTGAGAATATAGGGGGGTCATTCAATTAGTACGTATGCACCAAATGGTAAAAAATTGGCCTCCCCCACCATATGCAAATGTACACTTGCTATGACCTCTCCATTGCATGCATATCCTCAAACATCTGGCCACCCCATTTCTAATGGGAATGCTTTCAATATCCAATCAATAATTCCATAAAGAAGAAAATGGTAAAAAATTTGTGACACAGGAAAATAATCATAGCAAATGCTTTATAAAACAGAAATGAAAGTCGTCACCAAAGAAAACGAAGTATGGTAAAAGTAGCTTGCATATGAAAATATTACAAAATGCATGCAAGAAGGAACTGTTTTGCATATGCAGTACTTAGATGTGTCAACCACCTCCTCCTTGTATGCATGTTGTACCCTTTTGCCTGACCCCCTCTCCCTTTATGTGTATGTAATAAATGAATGACCCCGAGTAGCAATGTTGGGATCATATTTTGCCATGAGAGAATTCCTAGTGACATTCTTATTCCAAGAAGGCAGCTTTCGTTGTCAAACAAAAACAACTAAAAATTGAGTCTTATAAATGAGAGATGAGCTTTGATAAGTTTTATTAAAGGGGGCGAATGAAGGCAAATTTACTGATACCATCATATTTCTCACAATTGCCAGTTTACCAGACATTATTGATATTTTACAAACTATTACTGCACTTTTGCCAAAGGTCTGCCCACTTACTGAACACTTATTACACTGCCCTCATAAAAGTATCCTGACATTTTCGTATTTGGTTTTGAATTGGTTGTGAGAGAAAATTGTTTACGAATTTTGAAGACAATTTGCATAAAAACCTGCACACGAATTTTTCCTAAACTTTCCTTGAAGCTTCTTCGGTCTTTCAATATATTAATTGTTGAAAATGTTCTACCTTATCAATGTGTAAATAAATGCTGTGAAAGTTTTTTTGTTAAGATAGTAGCAATCAATTCAAAAGATATGGCGTACAACAGGGTTTGGAAAAAGTGCTTTCTTGCAATAATGGAAAAAACTAT
>WIPJ01001320.1:94336-107924 GCA_018155075.1 Cassiopea andromeda | reverse complement strand
CACTATCTATTTCTAGATCTGCGAACAGGGACTCAATTTGCTCGGATACATTTGCGATCCAGGCTTCACTTTTGGACTGCTCTTTGCATTCTTCACATGGCCTAAGACGCACATCCTTTTCAATTGCATCACGCATTGGTGGAGCAATAATCGTACGCTTCCTTATCACATTTGGCTCTCCCCATTTCTCAATTGTATCCCTATACTGCTTACTTACTCTCAAATTTCTCAACCTCATCTGCCCAGTCTTAAGTCACCTACATTTTCGGTACAAAACAATAGAGGAAAGATTCGCCATCTTACTATACTTCATGATTTGTCGCCTTGGTAACCTTCCACAGTAGCCTCTTCCTGGTTCTTCAATTTGTTTGGGTCATAGCGGACCAGTCATTCATGGTAGGGGGCTGGAAGATATTTTAAGGGGTCATCAAAAATTTTGGTTTCCAAAGGGGATCACCAAAAGTAAAGTCACAACCAGGGTGGGCCAGTGAAAATCGTTATTCAAACTGTTATTTGGGTCTATTTACCCCACAGCTAGCACGTATTTGAGCACCAACTATCACTTCTGTGAAATTTAGAGAAAGAAAAAAAGAGAGATGATGTTTGGAACATCATATTCATTATCATCGTCGTAGAATTCTTCGATGAATTCCTTCGGAAGGCAACATTATACTTGGTTAGGCTTCCTTCATCCACGAGTGGTCTTTAGAATCGTAGTGGAGAGAGTAGACATTTTAATAGCTATTAACTTTTATCTTCATTCCAACTTCACTGTACAAGTGACTCGGCTAGGTGATTCACGTCCCTGCCATTGAACCAACTAACTCTAACTCATGATTCACATAGTTCTAACTCTAATTCTCTAGCTCTTCAATAATCACCCTAGTTCTTCTTCATTCCTAGTTCTCTACGAGGGGTGCAATTACATAAGGTAGAAATGCTGATTTAGGATGCATTAGCATTTTTGCCGACAAAGAATAATCGTTACTCAGCATAAACTACAATACAAGAGTAATACTAGGTTATTCTATTATACCTGGTCTAGTCGTGTATGAAGCAAGGGTAGATAATCCTTAATCCCTAAGCAATTCAATGGTATGCCGCGCAATGCACAGTCATTACTACGGGGTTTCCTATGGTGTCCCATGGACTGTTGCGTTTAAGACTTCGCCAGAGAGAGAGACAAGAATCTTTGACTGCTTTCTATCTTGAATAAGACTGACTTATGTTCTATATAATACAAGAGATTCTGCGCATGTCAATTAGTGCTCACTAGGGCCAGGGGATGATGACAACTAGGGAGTTAACACAATAGAAATACTATGGTTAGCACAATCAATACAGGACAATAATTCTTCCTACGCTTTTCTTGTGAAGGTCAAAGGTTATTTCTTATCTAACAGATCTCCTTCCTATGATTATTTTGTTTACTAACGTCTTTACATTAGAACTTCCCGTCGATTTCAATGGATTTCAAGTCAAAGTGAATAATCACCGCACTGTTGGTGCCAAAGGGGAGAGTCCACAGGACAAAGTGCTGCAGATAACGTCTATTACCTCTACCTTCCCATGCCATTTGAATATTAATGTGCCGAAAACTGGGAAGAGATAGCCACGGAAAGGGCTGTACATGTCAAACTAAATTTATAGTTACTAAAACAAGCTGTCTTTTATGGCACGAAAGGAAGGCAGAAGATGCAAAATCTCTCGTGGGCCTGTCATAGAAAGTAAAGAACAATGATTGTTGAATTATGACTAAAGAACCATACCATATTGTTCCTCATGATTGGTATGACATTGTATCTTGCCAAACACTCAAAAGTAGTATATTGCGAATGATATTTCAATAAGGTATCCACGATGTCTGAAAATTCTTACATCTTAGTTCCACAACTTTCACCACTGGAAATTCTCATTTAGCCCCTCCCTATTTCGGGACCAAGCAAATCCTTAAGCCCCCACTCCATTAAAGCCTCCTAGAGAATATTGAATAGTACCAGGAGTAACTAAGCTTCATAGAAGCAATTGTGAAATTTAGGAAAAAAGAGAGATGTAGAGAGATGAAATAAGGCTTGAAACATCATCATTATAATCGTCGTAGAATCCTTGACTACACTTCTTCGGTGGGCAACTTTATACTTGGTCAGGCTTCCTTCATCCACGAGTGGTCTTTAGAATCGTAGTGGAGAGAGTAGACATTTTAATAGCTATTAACTTTTATCTTCATTCCAACTTCACTGTACAAATGGCTCGGCGTCCCTGCCATTGAACCAACAAACTCTAACTCATGATTCACATAGTTCTAACTCTAATTCTCTAGTTCTTCAATAATCATCCTAGTTCTTCTTCATTCCTAGTTCTCTACGAGGGGTGCACCTAAATAATGTAGAAATATTGATTTAGGATGCATCAGCATTTTTGCCGACATAGAGAAGTCGTTACTCAGCATAAAATACAATACAAGAGTGATTTTAGTTTATTCTATTTTGCCTAGTCTAGTCTTGTATGACGCAAGGATAGATAATCCTTCCCTAAAACAATAGAATGGAGTGCCGCGTAATGCACAGTCACTATTAGGGGGTTCTTTGTACCCTATTAGAGCTTATGTAAAATGCGGAATGTGTTGCCAGGTACTCCTTTGCCTGACTATATTGTTAAATAGAGATAACCAAACGATCAATAGAGCTTAGATAAACATTTATAGCATGGTAGCACGGCGAATTACTATATGCGAGAAGCAATGCGCTGCGCGTATTTCTCCCGTTACTTTGAACGTAAAATCAGTATTATTACACTTCTACTAACGAATTTGAGTTCTGTTTGGCCTACCATGACTGGACCAATCAACAAGTTCATACAGCAATGAAGACTACCTGTAGAGAAACCAAGGAGAGTTCAGGAATGACAAAAAACAGCAAGCCTTGTACATTTTCACAATATTTTATTCTGCGCAATTATCGTGTAAAATTTCTTTCCGGTTTTCAGACTGCAACCTACCATGCCTTGTTTTCATTTTGCATTTCTCCCCAAAGGATGGTGGTGCATTACTTGTACTGTTGACCATGTTCATCTTGAAACCCAAAGGATGGTGGTTCTCAAGCCCTTTTATGAGGACGTTTTATTCTACGTGTTCTTTGGCACCGAATAATGCGGTGACCCCTCATTGCAGATTTTCAATAGTGAAATAAATGTTTGCTGTTTGAAAAAGACAATCTTCAAATATTAGGTTTATGCATCATTATGCATTTCGTGCATATGAAGCTTAATAGAATAGCAAAGATTGAAAAATTACGTTGTATCCTTTGAGTCAACGTTCTAGTTAAACATTTTCAACTGCAGTAAGGCAATGACTGACTTTGATTCTCGATAGGTTGCGAACTATTGTTTACGGAGCTTGATCGGGCTTCGTATACTTGTGTCATGCTGCTAATTTATAAATGTAAGATTGGAGCTATCCATGGAAAATTAGGACAGATAAAGTAGTTTGCGAAAGTACTTGTATCTTGTATTAGTACATCTAACATTTCGTTATTTGGTACTTAGATTCACAGTGCTTGTAGAAGATTGTAGAGGTCTATGTCGTATCGCGTTGGTATATTAGGTATTTGGACTCTCGAAAGGTTGAGAGAGCCGTCACATCTTAGTTGTTCGTGAGATACTTCGAGGGCTCGACTGGAAATGAGCCAACAGAATCATTATAGTTTCCAGGAAATGTAAGCATATGTTTATATCAGTAGTTTCTATTCATCAAATTGCAAGGCGCACGTATATGTCCAAAAGTATTTTATATTAGTCGTTAAGAAAGAAGTTAGGTTAGATATAAGTAATACAAACGTAGTAAATTCGTAAAGCTAGGCACACCATAGGAAGCCCCGTAGTAATGACTGTGCATTGCGCGGCACTCCATTCTATTGTTTATGGATTACGGATTATTTACCCTTGCGTCATACAAGACTAGACTAGGCAAAATAGAATAAACTAGAATCACTCTTGTATTGTATTTTATGCTGAGTAACGATTTCTCTATGTCGGCAAAAATGCTGATGCATCCTACATCAATAATTCTACATTATGTACTTGCACCCCTCGTAGAGAACTAGGAATGAAGAAGAACTAGGATGATTATTGAAGAACTAGAGAATTAGAGTTAGAACTATGTGAATCATGAGTTAGAGTTAGTTGGTTCAATGGCAGGGACGCGAATCACCTAGCCGAGCCATTTGTACAGTGAAAATGTCTACTCTCTCCACTACGATTCTAAAGACCACTCGTGGATGAAGGACGCCTGACCAAGTATAAAATTGCCCACCGAAGAAGTGTAGTCAAGGATTCTACGACGATTATAATGATGATGTTTCAAGCCTCATTTCATTTCTCTGGATCTCTCTTTTTTCCTAAATTTCACAATTGCTTCTATGAAGCTTAGTTACTCCTGGTACTATTCAATATTCTCTAGGAGGCTTTAATGGAGTGGGGGCTTAAGGATTTGCTTGGTCCCGAAAAAGGGAGGGGCTAAATGAGAATTTCCAGTGGTGAAAGTTGTGGAACTAAGATGTAAGAATTTTCAGACATCGTGGATACCTATTGACATATCCTTCGCAATTTACTACTTTTGAGTGTTTGGCAAGATACAATGTCATACCAATCATGAGGAACAATATGGTATGGTTCTTTAGTCATAATTCAACAATCATTGTTCTTTACTTTCTATGACAGGCCCACGAGAGATTTTGCATCTCCTGCCCTCCTTTCGTGCCATAAAAGACAGCTTGTTTTAGTAACTATAAATTTAGTTTGACATGTACAGCCCTTTCCGTGGTTATCTCTGCCCAGTTTTTGGCATATTAGTATTCAAATGGCATGTGAAAGTAGAAGTAAAAGACGTTATCTGCAGCACTTTGTCCTGTGGACTCTCCCCTTTGGCACCAACAGTGCCGTCATTATTCACTTTGATTTGAAATTCGTTCAAATTGACGGGAAGTACTAATTACAGACCTTAGTAAAAAAAGAAACATAAGAAAGAGATCTGTTAGATAAGAAATAAACTTTGACCTTCACAAGAAGGATGTAGGAAGAATTATTGTCCAAAGAATAATAGAGTAGAAGAGAGGAATTAGCGAAGTGCTTTGAAATGCAATTGGGAGACCATTAAACGCAAATGCCCTGCATTATTTTCCATGGTTACCAAACATTCGTTATTTGCTAAATTGAGTTTTTGGATCTCTGGTGACTCATTCAAATAGTGAAAGATTGTTGTAACTTCTGCATCACCTTTTACAACGTAGTTGTCTTAGGTAATATTTGCTCGGCTTCCAGTAACATGTTATTGGCCGTTATTCGAGTTTGATGTAAAATGCTCGGAGAATGTAGATGATTAAAAGCTTCCTCTGAAATACTCAGCAACTGCAGTATCAGGTCACCCCTGAGTTTATTGCAGGGGATCTAGGAAGCTTAAATAGTGGTAAATTGCTGTAAAGGGCTCGTGGAAACTGTTGCAAAGGGCAAATAGAGGTGTGACGGACTGGTGGGGGCTGCCTGCCCCAAAATAGTAGTGTTACGATTTGATACGTAATTTTATTCTTCAGCTTATTGCATCCATGATAAACAAAATACCTTAAATAGATGTAGACGACAAATATAAAGCAGCTTTCAAGCAAGTCTGAGCAAAAGTAATCATGTAACAAACAATTTTATGCATGCACAAGACAACAGTAAACGGTGACAACTCAAATTTCACAACAGATCACTACAAAAGGGCATTTCTTAGTGGGAATTATCGTTTGATGGGACATTTCATTGCGAGGTGGGGTACTTTCCTCCATGGCTTGCATGCTAAGTGCCCCCTCATTTACTGTGCACTCAGTCAGGGACACCAGAGAGAAGAGCAGGGGGGAACAAGCGCCTGGCATACCTTTCACTTGGGGGAGTTGGGGGGTTAAAGTGTCCTTTTTGAAATGCAATAGAATCCCTTTCATACATTGATGTGATGCAACGAATAACAGCTAAGCTTTATAAATAAGAAGTATATGATTGGAAGAGAGATTTATTTTGCATGATTGTGCGAAATATAACCGTTTCTGTAAGTAGGGACGTCAGTCACATGACGAAACTGCTGAGATCATACACAAATCACTATGTTGCATAAGCATGCTGAGCAGAACGTTCTATAGGAAAGCTTCAACAACTAAGCATGCATTCTTTTAGTTCAATAAATGTTCTATCTTTTCATGTCTTTAATTTTGAAATTCAATATGGGAATGCATTTCACATCTATTTTTGTTTCAGGCGTGAAATTCTGCGAATTCGAGAGGGCGGCCACCAATCTCGTAATTTTTGCTTTGAGATATAGCTCGCTGTCATTTCATTTTCCACGTCTTATGCAATAGCAGAGAGGAACAACACACCTTTTTTAGACAGTTCATGTCCCAATCTTCCAGTTTCTTGCTCCTAGAAGTTTAGAGGATGCTGATTAAGGTCCTTTTTCATAATTAGAAAACTAAAAATGAAATTTTCTTTATAATATTTTTTATTTACACTTCTAGGACCACATTTTATAAAATTTAACTTTCATGCTACAAAATCAAAAGCAGCTATTTGATCCATACTCATTAGAAGGCCTGGAAATTTGATATGAAATAGTGTGGCAGGCCGAAGAAAACCTTTTTCGCAGTGAAGTAAACGACGTAAAGAATGGAATAAAGACAGCACTCATTTCCCGTTCTGTCTTCAGAAAAGGCAAAAGCTCGACAGAGAGTCAGCTAAATAACAAAGAGATATTTATTTGATATATTTACGAAACAAATCTCATGCTTAAGTCAAATGTACACTCTAATAACACTCATTAATTATTGAGATAGATTTTTACTCGTCAACATTGATTAGAAAAAGTAAGCATTTCATAGATGTTTTTTAGAAAAGCAACCTCTTTTACTTAACATGTGGATAATATTTATGGTGTGAATTTATTCAAAAGTTTGATACCCCATCAGGAATTGGCAAACATAATTAGGAACCTAATAAAACAAGGCAAAAACTTGACACTCCTCCATAACTTCTGCCATCCCTCTACTTAACATAAAAAATGAGAGCTACCTTGCTTAACCAATTATAGAGATATTAAGACTTTGCTATGCAACCTTTGAGAGACAAACAATGATATAACCAACCTTTAGGCTTTATTTACTCAACCTAAGTCTCTTCTTCCCCAACCTGAAGCATAAATAATGAGCAAACCCCAATGTTAAAGCACATTACGACAGGATTCCTTACTTAACAACTTTACCTTATCTTTGAAACAAAAATTTTTTTCTATAGGAACGTGCTTTGCAAGAAAGTAGTGCAGTACTGGATTTTTGAGACCAAAGAATGCTAAATAGCGTATGTTTGATTAACAGTTGAATTCTCTGCGTATGAAATGTCATTTATTATGATGGATGCCCAATAGCAGAGAAAGCGTGCATTTAAGTTATGGGCTGAATTAGCTTCTGTGGTAAAACTACTGCGATTTATCCATCCACTCTCATTGCTTTCAGACAAAACTTCTTCCTACGTTGATTCGTAATAAATCAACGCCCTGTCCTGCTTCACAATACTTCTTCCCACGATTGTTTGGTGGTATCCGTTGTTCAATATATCGTTGCTTGAACTGCATCAACCCCCCTGAAATATTTCAATACCTCCAATGATTTCAAGCCTTTCCTAGGCGTGGCAATCAATGCCAAAACAGCCAACATTTACAAATAGATAAGCAGAATTTGCCTCCAGTAACTAACGAAAAAGTTGCTCAATTCGCTTAAAAAGTAGAAAACGTTCTGAGACGAAATTATCATTTTAGTGACTGTTTGCACACTCCCTGTTCATTATTTTCATTACCTTTCCAAGATACTAAAAATTTGTCTGTATTTTAAGCTCCAAATGCTATTAGCATGTTCATTTAATGTGTGAACTGGCTTTTGACCTATTTGCTAGAGGCTAACCCGGCTTTGCCAATCCATAATTGCTATGAATTTCAGTTAACTCTATTTGTGATAAGAACGCTCTGTTTTTGAATCTCTAATGATCAACAAATCATTACAATTCCAATATTAGACTGCACAAAAAACTTCAATACTCATCGGCTGTTATTCTTTCCATGTTGCTACGTTGTTTATTGAGCTATTTATGCAGCTTTACTGACTTTGGGAGATCTTGGAATAAATTCAGGGATACCACAAATTTCGACCAGGGCTGTTAATAAGATACTCAATACAAATTTTCATGATTCGTGGATTAAGTGGTGAGTGTAAGTTAAATCCGCAATTTATGATTAAAAGTGGCTAAAAGGTGGCCCAATTTTCAAGACTTCATATATAAAATGCAACTTACTGGAGTGAAGAAGCGTGTTTCAACTTCGTTACAACTCTATGCATCAATGATTATCCTCTGTACATAATTTTTTCATTTCACCAAGCTAGGGACATCTGAATATTTCTCATTACTTCTAGGTGCAATAATGAACACGATCCCACTTATGATAGAAGAATTGAAAAGCAACTTGTTAAGCTGAATTCCTCTGTGATCTTGCAAGGATTTGTGCTTATTAAAAGAAAGCTGCGATTGATTCAAGTACAAATTCTAGTAGTCGAAGGCTTTTATATCTATTGATATTGAGCAGGGATGTAGTACAAAAACTTAGAACGGATTCAAGTAGATAGTGGTACGACGAGCTGCTATGCTAGGAAGTAAAGGAAGATGAAGTTCAATGGAGCTTTGTAGCCTGTAGTTATGAAAACACCCCTTTAGAATATAAGGATATGCCTTTTCTATACAGAAAATGGTAGATTTAATAAGCGATATCTATGAGAGAGCTCTTTGCAGACATTTTTGAGTCGTTTTATTCAAAGTTACCCAGAAATAGAGAAGGATGTTTGAGCCATCCAGGCTCCCATTTTCTAAAGCCCTTATAGTCAACAGGCATGGCAAACAACTATCGACAAACAACTTCATTGTCAATGCACCTCAATTTACTTGGCATCTTGCCTTGCTACAATCGACCCACCACGCTTGCAGTATCCTGAGAGACGAAGACACCCTAAAGCCTATTCAACTCTACTCATTCAACCAGGCGTAAACAAGTTATTATTTTTAAGCAAAGTAGTGAAATGCCACCTGACTAAATTGCTGTAGAGATTACATAGCATAGAGACATTTTCCATGACACACAACACAAACAACCACCAGGGGGATAGCTATCAGCTCCCAGGATACCCAAAGACAACAATTACATAACACTTCTGTCCACCCATGATCCGGGTGTTGTAGAATTCTTTAACTAATTTGAATGGTGCACTTCAAATGCTGTTCAATTTGTAGACAAAGCCATTTGCCAGCGAGACAAAACGAGCTGTCAGTCAAGATCTGAACCTATAAAAGTGCATGTAGAAGAGCTCACATTCACATTCAGTCTTTGGCAGGCAAAGAACCGAAGGTAAATTTTACTGCATTGCATCTTAATCTTGAAAATGTGCAATCTCATCACGTTGTATTTCGTAAAAATTTATCATGCATTTCTTTCTTTTTAGATCTCAACATGCGTACCTTTCTCCTTATTAGCACTTTGGTCTTTCTTGTGGCAGCGGTCTATGGTAAGGGTTTTTATTATTGCTTGAAGTGTATTGTAGTTTCACTGCTAACGCAACGCAGCGAGAATGAGTGCTAATTTTTGTGGCGATAAGCAGATTTAGTATTCTTCATTAAATCTTACGAATTAGGAGCTTACTTGTTTAATTTTTCCATTATAGCCGCACCCGTAGAGGAAGAAGACCCAGAAGGTACAGCATTTATTTTATAAGTAGAAGTGTGATACAGAGTAAGTAAAGTCGTTAAAATTGGTGGGTTGCTGCAATTCGAGAGTGCACGCCCCTCTGGTGTGAATCAAATACTTAGCAATAATATATAGGAAAATCTCGATAGCAAAACCTCGATCATTTCTACGTGAGTTTGCTTTTTCTGGGAATTTAGAGATGCAAAATCAAGTTATTTAAAATGCAAAATGAAGTGAGATATGTTCTAATTGTCCAGCTTTTTATTTTAATAGCCCTCGATGCTATCGATGAAAATGAAGAGAATGACCCACAGGAAGATGTTGAAGACTCTGACCTCGACGAAGTGATGGAAGACGAAGAAGAAGATCCTCGCAAGAAAGTAAGCAAGCGTCGTCCTTATTACATAAGGTATTACAGAGGAAGGGAAAGACTCTGCTTCTGCTCTCGCCGTAAGAAGGGCAAGAAAGGCAAGAAAGGTGATGAACCAGAAGAATCCCAAGACGATATGGAAAACGAAAACTTCTCTAATGATGTGGTCTCAGAATTGGATTCCCTTGAAGATGAAGTGGATGATGACTCTGCTGATCCAAAGAAAAGAAGGAAGATGATAAAAGCAAAGAAATGGAAGGTGATCAGATTGATTTTAAGGATAAAGGCCCTGTTCAAGAAACACTTCAAGGGTAAGGGCAGATGCAAGTGCACCAGAAATAGTAAGATTATCAGGTAAGTTTTATTATTTCCATTTTCTTTTATAATGCTTACTAAATTACGAAGTGCCAAATTACCAAGTCATTGTATTGGTTTGCTTGATTCCAAATATACAGTTACTTCTTCTATTTCCTCCAGTTGCGTATTTCTGTTTGAATAAAGGCTATATAGCGAAATATAGTGTGATAAGGAACGTGAATAATAGGAAGGGACGTCATGTATCATTTAGGCCTTGGAGAATTGCTTTAGAAGCGATATCAATAAGAACTTTTGTAGAGTATTACGTTCAGATCAATTACATTAATATTATGTGCTGAGCAAAGAGAGAATTTTTAAACAAATTGGTGGGGAAATTCTCCACCAGCCTCTTACTGCCCCCAACCCATTTTTATTCAACTGTCCTTATGATTCGGTGACTTTTTTATTTTTGTTTTATCAAATATTTTTCTGGATAGAAGATTTGGTCTTCATTGAACAGTTCACATCTCAGTTCACATCTCAGTTCATTCTTCCTGGAAATGCTTCTTCTATATGTGCCTTTTGCAAACTAGGAATCAGTTTTTCGTTCATGGATATGTCGCAGTTATCTACGAGTACACGTATTTATCATAAGAAGCCACTTTATAAGCAGTCCAGTACTAGAATGCCTAAGAGCTAAGAAATTTTAGACAAGTAGCATATTGAGATTGCTACGTGCATCAGCGTAAAGCTGTAAAGCTATGAGTATGACATTGCTTTAGAATATAGCTGGTAATAATGCAGTCTGTTTGCTATACGGCAAGTGGTTTGCTACGGTCACGTTCTACGTACGCTGTAGAAGCAGGTTTGTTCGCTAAACTAAGAAACTTTTAGTACTATGTCTTGAGCTAGGTTTCTTATAAAAGTGAGTATTTTTGAAGGCCTCTTCATTGGTAGATTCTGCACGTAACTTGAGAGCTCTTTTCTCGAATGCCCTACCAGTGAAAAATCCTAATGTGAAAAGTCCTCTGTGACCAAATAAGCTTATGCAATAATTTTATCTTAACTAGTTTGTATGCTAAGAGCCTTGTAAAGCCTCTAAAAGCCAAGTGCATTAACTCAAATATTTTTCTTTTCAGAGTCTTCCTGTACCTCCATTACAGAGGTGCATTCCTTAAGAAATTGGCTGCCAACTTCCATCGCAAATTGGTCCATTTGGTCTGCAAAGTCAGCAGAAAGTACCGCGTATGCAAAAAGAGATTCGGCTGAAGATGAAGAATCAAGCCATTGACATTTTATTCATGTGTTTATTCATATTTTAATTTTTACTTTTTGCTGCATAATTAAAAATGAGCTTTTGGGTCTCTTTATTCGTCAATGCTTCAATAGAATGTTCTTTTTTCACCGCGACAATAAATAACCAATCTCAATAATTGTTCAATATTAATAAAAATTCCTTTATAGTCTGCTGCATAAAATAGCAAAAGTTAGCTTACACTAGTACTCTACAACATCATTAGAACAAAACTTAGACTATTTACAGGAGCAAGTGTATGGTGATGAGTTATTAGTGCAATTTATTTCTGTCCTCGCAATCTGGGGATTTAATGCATCAGCAAAATTGGCCAACGTTTCTCTTTCAATAGCTTTTTTGGGTGTCATAATGAGCAGCTTATTTCAGATGTATATTGAATAAAAGTGAATGTCATAAGATGCAGTCACTTAACGGAGCTGTCATGTTTAATAACGCGTACATAAGACAAATGAAAGGTTACCTACCCTATTCACTGTATTCAATAATATTTGTAGTCATATTTTGAAACGCTGGAAATATTTGATACACCAATAATTTTGTCATTCAATTTGGAGAGATACTTGAGAGTACTAAAAACAGCCTGTATATGATGGAAAACAGAGTGGAAAAGAAAACAGAAATCGTAACCTCACGGGGCAACTTAGTAGGTACATCGACATGCCATTACTTAAGGTAGGTGTCCATAGGACTGCATTTTCCGCTCGCGATGAAAATGTCCTCGACTTAATTTGACCGGCATGCACAATACTGCAGAAAGGCCGCCGACCCAGGTGATTATTATCCCCTCGAGATCAGGCGAAGAAGTGCACTCATTCTATTTTTGATATTCAGAAACATTGCGTAACACTAGTAGCGTATCAAATTTCACGATGGCTGAAAACGTAGACCATGTTTGGGTAAACAGAGAAAAAGGGGGCATTTATAAAATAACCTCAACTGTTTTAAGAGTTAGTTCCACTACAACGTCATGTATATCTACAGCATCAAATAAGATCAACTCTTAACTGATATATGCGATGTAGGTCTTTCTGTTTAGGCACTCGATAGAGCAACATTACTCCATTGCGCACCTGTATGGTGTAAAAACTCAAACAATGGAAAATTTACTGTTTGGTACCGGAACAGCACCGATTTTCTAAGCAAAAAGGCTTGGGTTTGCTCCATAAGTAGACAGCGCGACGGGAATGCAGCTCTGTTGCGGAATTCTCTAGTACGCTGGTGAGGAAGAGCTAAAAAGAGTTTTTCTCGCGAGCGGAGGTTTTAGTCCTACGGACATCTATCTCTTGGGGATACCTTCTCTTGAAAAGTGCGGAATTATGAGTATCAGTTTCTGACATGTGTGTGAAATTGTGGATACCCTTTACTATTCTTTATAAATATGCTTAAATCAAAGGCATAATAGTGAAAGGAGTAATTAGTTTTAGCTTTTGCGTTATACTTAGTAACATTTTATGACTATGTCATTGACAATGATGATTGGTCAAGTCCTTTGAATTTTGCATTAGCTGTACGTTCTGGCCTAGCTTTGTGTGTTGGATTCTCCAGTGAATTGGATGTATACAGTGTTCTTCATCCACTTCTCTTGCTCAAAACTTTACTGAGAATTCTTATAGTAAACAATGCTAAGCACTATTCACTCGAGAGTATTACCACAAATGAAAGACCCTATGTTTCTTTCTTATCAATAAGCAAAATCAATAATTTTCATGAATAAACCAAATCAATAATTCTCATCAATAAGCCAAGTTAAACATTCTCACAACACTGTAACATCAAAAACCTCGTGCTCCTTCCTCCTCCGCAG
>WIPJ01001320.1:56209-93064 GCA_018155075.1 Cassiopea andromeda | reverse complement strand
CATTATTGGGTATGTTACCTATCAAATCATGACATTCACCCTTGACACATTGCAAAAGATAGCCTAATTTAATGGTCTTACTTACTGGCTGGCTATCAATTTGGGCCATGAACTGATTATTAAACCTGATCCAGTCCTTTGGAGTTCCTTTAAATGGGCTTATATTTAGGTTTGGCAAATTTGCTGTAGCACCCCTAGCCATTCTCTCCATTTCCAGCTCCCTTTCCTTTGTCTCTAGCATGACTTTTCTTTGCTCCATCCACAAGGCTTTCTCTGCTGCAAACTTTTCCTTTGCAATCTGCTCCTCAAACATTTTTCTCTCCCTTATCTCAGCTTCTTTTAATTCTTTTTCTTCCTCTTGCAACTTAGCTTTGGTGCTCCGAGCCTTCTCATCCCTGTACTGTTGTAGTATATACTTACCATTTTCAAAAACTTCAATTGTGCTCTTAAAGCTCTCTCTGGTTTCTGAGTTACAATCTTTAACTTCTTGAATACTGTTGTCACTATCAATCATTAACTCCTGTACTTTTTCAATAATATTCTCAATCAAATCTAACTTACTTGGTATCGTGCTCTCAGTGAGCCTTTGCAACTTTTGATATTCTTTCTCCAAAATGGCGTCCTTTAAGATTTCTCCGTGAAATTGCAATTTCTTTATCTCCTTTCCAAGAGTTGCTTTTGTACATTCCAAATCCGTGCCGTATGCTAATCCGAATCCATATCCGTGCAATCCTTGGTGATGCCCTAACTCAACATTTTCCTCTTCGGTAGCCATGGTCATGTAAACAGTAGGGCCATGCACGTGTGGGCCTAAAGTAAGTTTCTTCGCTGGTCGCCACGCTATAGTAAACAATGCTAAGCACTATTCACTCGAGAGTATTACCACAAATGAAAGACCCTATGTTTCTTTCTTATCAATAAGCAAAATCAATAATTTTCATGAATAAACCAAATCAATAATTCTCATCAATAAGCCAAGTTAAACATTCTCACAACACTGTAACATCAAAAACCTCGTGCTCCTTCCTCCTCCGCAGTCTCAGTGTTCACTACATTCTTTTCATGTTAATGTTCAACAGGTCAATGTGAATCATTCGCATGAAAATCATCAGAACAAATGTAGTATGCGAAGAGAGTCGTGCTACCTCAAATGCTGTAGAGCTAGATTAAGAACTAGGAGGCTAATGCATAACTTCATATATTTCAAAACAAGGCTATTACTGTATTCCAAAATGAGGCTACTTGACAACAAGCATTAGCCAGTGGCATCATTCAAACTAAAAAGAGGCTAGCTCCCAGTTTGAAACTTACATAAAGAAGGTCAGGGGGTAATATCTATACGTCCATTTTAACACTGGATATTGTTCTGCGATAGTTGCATTTATACTTTGATAACAGATTGAAAAGAATACAATTCCAACGGTAGTAAACGGTAGATAAAATGTTGTCTTTGCCAACTATGAAAAGTCTCAATTGATTGATAACAAGTTGTGCTTATACCAGGTGCAGTTCACGGCGGAGATGAAGTAACCGATTTGCAAGAAGCTCCTAGTGCCACTGAAAATGGAGGCACACAAGCCTCCTATGGCATTTCACAACACAGGACTATGGTAGAAGGGGAGAGGGAGAAAGATGGGTCTGGAAGCGTACCTCCAGAAAAATTGCCTACGCTCTCTAGAATGTCAGAACACGCCCTCTTGGAGCATGGTGTGAAAGCTGCTATCACAATTGATATCTGTTCCCCAGAGAAAAAACTAATCCTTTAACTTAAAAGCAAATTACAAAGGAAGTTACGATGACTCTTGCTTTAACTGTCATATAGTCCAACGCTAGAAACAAGATCTCACGCAAGTGCACCGAAAGAAGGATAATCTGCGCCAGAATGTGTGCTGAAATTGCGCTGTGGCAAGGCATTATTGCCCTCCAAAGACATTCAATTGCCCTGCAAATTGAGCGATTTTATCTGTTGGAGAAGGAGGGAGGGGGTTTGAAAAGCAGCTTTTTTGAAAGAAGATGGTTTAATTTTATGAAAAAGTTGAACATAAAGGAAGCCGTTGGAAGAACCTCTCTTTAGAAGAAGTGTCATAGTGATGTTGATTATTCTAGGAACATGAACGATAATCTCATAGTCTTGTCATTTGTTGCTCTGAATCAGTGTCTCTTTGGCACAACTAGGGGAGCTCTAGCGCCCCCATCCCCAAAATGAGAAAAAATAACTAGGGAGACTGAGCACCCCTGTGCTCCTACTGCTCTACATCCCTGGCTACCTCTACATCCTTGAGTTGGAAGGTAAATATAGGACTCTTTTGCAAAATTTTCACCTGGATTACACTGTGCACCATTAATGTGATCAATAGAGATAGCAATTCCAGCATTCAATGTCAGTTTAGTGGTATTGTTTACAATATGGAATACAAAGAGCCAGTGGAATTTGGAGACAAATATATTGTAACTCTTGACAGCATTGCCTGATATATCAAGAAATGTTACCAGGACCAAAGATTTTGTGGCAGCTAAGGTACTGTTCAATGCCAATGTATAGTTTGATTATTGTGCCATAAAATGCAGGGGATATTTCCAGGTTTGCTGTTGCTGGAGCTCGGCTGGAGACATTTTTTGAATGCGTGAGTCTCCAGCAAAATGAGAGAGTCTTGACAACTACCTGATGCGACTTATAGGATTCATGGGAGAAGAGCCATAAGCTACGATTTGTATTAAGGAAATCCAACCATATAAGAGTTTACAACAGCTACTTTGATTTTATGCATCTCAGGCATATGGCCAATGATATAACAGAGTCTTTGCTGCTGCTATAACAGCACAGTTATTCCACTGTCTTGCGTTTGGTATTGTACTGGATTGCTACGAAGTGAGCTATTGATTTGGTTTCTTTTATACACTTGGAATTGGGTTATTAAAAGAAGAAAATATTTGCAGCATTGAGATTTTACAGCAAAGGAATATATAAAAGTTATTTAATGGCTTTTGTTGGGATTTGAGAAATTCTCTCTCTCTTGCAGAAGTATGGTTATTGCTTTCACCAAATGTTCTGAACTATAGGCAACATTTTTGAAAAATGTCCAAAACCCTGAGTTAGAATTGTGATATATGGGTGGATTTGTGGGTCATACTTTTCCAAATATAGGTGTAATTATGGGTCCAAATTTTGAAACAGAATGGCATGCCCCATCCATAACTAGGCTTAGCTATTCTCTGAGAAAGAAGCAAAAAACATTCACCGATTATTTTAAATAAATTTCTGCTTGCAAATATTTATTCTAAAAACTGACCATTTTGTACATTTCTTAGAAAAAGTAAATATTTTACACTTAGCATGTAAGCAATATTTATTGTAGGAAGTTTATCAAAAGTTTAATAACCCATCATAAATTGACAAAATTATTTACTAATCCAATAATACAAGGTGAAAAAATTTGATACTCCTCCAAAACTTCTTCCGCCCCTGCACCAGCATTAAGAATGACAGGTCCCTAAGCCCCAAAGATTGTAAATTCGAAGCCGACCTTCTCGAGCTCTCCTCAGCAACATACTGCATTGACACATCAGCTGCACTTCTGGAGTCCCTAGGACTACAACCAGGGTTGTCAGGCTTTGGGTTTTATCCCAAGATCTTGGGAATTTTTCAAGGTGATAGGAATTTTCTTGGGATATATTTTATCGAATAAGTCTTGAGAATAATAAACACTGCTCTAGGAAAGTGCTGGTCAATATTAACTTATAGCAAAACCATCAATGTCTTCCTTGGTATTGCTTCTTTTTACTTTGCCCAATTACTGAACCACAAAATAGGTGTTTGACGTGAGACTACATGCTATAGACTTGGGGCTATGAAGTTCAGCTCTTTTTCCTTTTTGTAATTCATTTGAAATAGCAAGGATAAAAGGTCTCTGTAAACTTCCTTCATTCTCATCATTGATAAAATCTATCATTTTCACCGTAGAAAGGATATATTTGCAAAGGGTGCTCTAAAACTGTCTTCAGAGGGCAATGCCCCATTGACTGCTAGTCACATGTAACCTACCTTCCAAAAAGACATTTTTACGATAGCAAAAGAAGCAGTGCATCCTCAGACCTCTAGGAGATGCGGAAATTCTACTTTGTTGGGACCCTACTTTCTGCGGGAACGTGCGCCCCCCCTGCAGCATTTCGCTGAGTACTAGCAGAATGTGACAAATAAATGACGTCATGGCAAACAAGTAACCTTGTGAATTTCATTTTGAAAACAATGGATTTTGGGATTTTCTGAGCCTCGACTTGGGATTTATTGATTATAAATCTAGCAACTCTGACTACAACCCTGATAAGAAATGAATAATTAGTACAAGTGTATTGGGTAGGGTTGCCAGGTCTTTGGAAATCCGCTGAGCAAAGTGGGTAATAAGATAACATCAAATTAAGCCAAATGTCAAAGCGAGGCTGGAACAAATTTTGCTTACCAATAACTAACAAAGAGGTGATATATAGCAATTCAATTTTATTCTTCGTTCTGCTGTTTTAAAGCTCTGTAGTACCAACAGACTATTAAAGATTAGCAACTCCGTAGAAGAAGCACTTAAATGAAGGGGAATTCTTAAGGAGGAGCTCTCCCAAGTTTGTAAAATAGTTGGAGTGTGCCCCCTGCAGCACTATAATTTATGCCTCAGTAACGAACCTAAGTTTTAATAGCACCTAGTTATAAATAGTTCAATTCTACATGGAGCTTTGAATGAATTTTTGAGTTTTCTTAGAGATATTTTTGTCTCTTTATACACAAAAAACTGTGTAAATGAGAGAGCAAGATGAAGGAGAGGAGGTAAAATTACAGATAAGAAAGCGTACAGGACGAAAGCATAACGGAAAATACAGGCGCAATATCATCTCCTTTAACATTTAGTGAATTTACAATGAGTTGTTCTTTGCGTGCAAAGCCCAAAGACACAAAGAAAGCTAGAGAGACGTATATACAAGTTAAAGTACAGTAGCAGTGTAGGAGTGTTATATTCAATTCTTGTAAAAGTCAAAACCACGTTTTTTGCTAAAAGCAATAAGCGAGGGTCCTCAATCTAATGGTCAATAAGCAACCTCCTTAAGTACAGTAGAAGTCAAGAGCAGTGGTTCCCAAACTACATACTTATACTACTCGCTATCCTATGGAGTAGGGATGGTGTCAAAACGATCATGGCTCCTATATGGTATTTTATGCCACATCTCTGATTTCTTAGGAACTTAAGCAAAGGTCGTCCATTTGTTCCGGAACTATCATTCTCACTGTTTAGAAGCCCAGTTCTGCAGGTTTGTCTTTGTGAATTTTAAAAACTTTGGCGTGGAGAAATGGGAGGTCTGGTGAATTCTTGTTATGAACAACAAGGAATTTCGAGGCACGTGGCAGCTTCTTGTACCTTCGTCAGACATCCTTGAATTTGACTCAGAATAACTCCAAATTGATTTTCTTTCATACGCTGCTTTTTCTGCATATTAGTATGCAGTATGTCATCGGCAATTTGAGATAATCTCAAATTAGATACAAGATACAAATCCCATTTGTTCAGTAGTATTAAACATACTTTTACAGAGAAATACCAACATGGTTTGAAAGCATAGTTTCCCGTGTTGTCGAGGTTTTTAGATTAGCGCTAAATAGGACCTAAACGTCTATGTACGTGACTCTAAAACTTGCAAGCTTCAGAATCTTCTCGTGGACCCCAGCCTGCGAATCACAGGGCTAGAAGTATCACAATTATTCCTTTTATATCATCCTAATTCACGAGTAGTTGCAGAAAACAATATATTCGAAATTCAAAATTTTATACCCTTCTAGAAAAGTGAAGGCGACTAAGAAGTCAAGAAAGTTTCTGGGAGGCCGCAGCCCTCCTGGTCCTTCATAGAACCACTACTGAAGCCAAATAATGTTTTTAAAGCGAAACATGTTCTGAAAGAGCCACGTTTTCGAAATTTAGCTGAGAAGAGCCAAGTTGGCAACTCTGCTATGGGGCCCGATCTGTTTGAAAGGATATTGAATAAATATAAGTAGCTGAAATTAATAATAGAATGTATAATTAGCTATATTATAAGTTATATAAATTATTATAATTTTTAGATATATATAGAACAGGGTTCTCAAACTCAGATTACCCTAGGGCCGCTGGAAGCAGGTCCTGAGTGAATCTGGGACGTAGGATTCATGTCAAAAGGAATTTGCTAGAGCTCGTATCGACACGGACAATACAAAGTGGTTCACTTCAGTTGAACAAAGTGATCGTCAGAGACGAAACTAAGTGGTTTACTTTTGGGGTTGTAGAGGTATACAAGTCCAATTGTGATTGAATTTTCATTTGCCTTCTACAAGTTTCCTGTACCTATAAACTTTCATTGAAAAGGTTGGTTCTTGACAGAGTTGATTATACGTGCTCGACACAACCAGGACTCTGACAATGAATGTGAAATAGTCCTTTTATGATGGCATTTATGCTCACATCGAAGACATTAGTGTCTGTTCTAGGAAATGAACAAAACTCCTAAAAGGGAGAAAGAATGGTAGTCTGTGGGCTCCGCCCCCAGAAACTTTTCAATGGTAACGCACTTCAAATTGAAACATTTCTTGGAAATCGCAGCTGGAGTATAAACTTTAAAAGAAGAGCCACGACGAAAAACATCTTTCATCCTTGTAGATTTAACATTTCGACATTCCAGATAAAATTAGATCTAGGCCATTAGACATAAACGATAGTGTTGACTTAAACGGTAGTTAAAAGACATAAACGATGTTAATATGTACGTTTCGAGATACGTTTCGAGACTACTAGTCCCATCATCAGTAATGAACAGTACTAACGGGAGGTTTTTATAAACAGGCAAAAACAAGTGGGAGAAAAACAAGTGGGAATCAAGATAGTAATTCCACGGGAATTCAATATCAGTGAGACCTAAAGGGAATATATCACTAGGGAAAAAACCCCAACCAGCAAAACACCAGTAAGAGGAAAAACAACTAAACAAAAGCAAGGGAGTAAACAGGCTATATAATGAGAGGAAATATAACTAAAGGCCTTAAGGGACTAAAATGAATAAAGGGGAATCGAGGAGCTCTGAAAATTGAGGGAGGGGCGATCTCTAAGAATAACGAGACTTTCGTGTATAAGTAACTCAAGTTCATTGTTAACTTTATCAATGATGCAAAAGTCGTCAAGGGAGGCACTATGACCAGTGTCATTAACATGATCTTTAATGGCTGATTTCACAGCGCCTTTAACACTGTTACCTTTTCTATTAATCCCTAGATGCTCTCTACAGCGAACAATGAAATGGCGTGATGTTTTGCCATAGTAAGTAGCCTGGCAGCTACTACACGTAAACTTGTAAACAACAGAGGAGCAAGCGTGACTAGGGACACGGTCTTTAAAGGGAAAAAGGCGACAGATAGGTTTATTAGCCCGAAAAACAATCTTAAGGTCAACATGGGGGTAAAATGTACCAAAAAATTTAGTAAGTCGTTTTTTAAGGTGTATACTATAGACACCTAGATAGGGAAGAAAAAGAATTATGGGGAGTTTAGGGACGTTACTGGGCTTTATATCAACCACATATTGTTTGTTAAGAAACCTTTGTATAATCCGATCAATAAGTTGTGCTGGAAAACGATTTTGTTGCAGAAACCGTTTGATGCTGCAAACTTGACTGTGAAAAGCTTTATAAGACGAACAAATATGAAAGGCACGGTAGATAAGAACAAAAATAAGGTTGATTTTATACTGAACAGGCGAGAGACTATCAAAATGAGTGTATAGACCAGTGAAAGTTTTCTTCCGATATAAGTTAGTAATGAAACCATTCTCCACATGTGTAACCAGGATATCAAGAAATTGTAAGGAGTTGTTTTCCTCAAGCTCTTGTGTAAATTCAATATTGGGATGCTGGCAATTCAAATAAGTAAGAAAATATTCAGCTTGAATATGATTTTGAAAAATTCAGAAAGTATCATCAACATATCTAGGATAAAATATGGGTTTATAGTTAGATGGACAGTTAGAAAGAAAGTTTTGTTCAAGAGAACACATAAATATATTAGCAAAACTCAGCCCCAACGGAGAGCCCATGGCCACTCCATCGGTTTGTTCATAGAGGTGATTATTGAAAATGAAATGATTATTTTTGACTGCAAATTCAAGAAGTTTCTTAAACTGAGGTTTACTAAAGACACAATTTTCAACTTGAACCTCATCAGTACCGGAAAAAAGGTTATCAAGGATGATATTAACAGTTTCATTCAAAGGTGTATTAGTAAAAAGGCTAGCAACATCAAAACTAACCATGACAGCATCGTGGGAAAGAGTAAGCTGGGTAATCTCAATTAACGAATGAAAAGGAGCTATGGACAGTATATTGATTACCAGTAAGTGGTTGTAAGATAGGAACTAGAAATTTAGCAAGCTTATAATTAAACGTCCCAATAGCTGACATAATAGGTCTTGCTGGACAATTAACCTTACGAACTTTAGGGAGACCATACAAAATACCAGGTTTACTACCTTGAGGAGAAAGATTATTATACACGGATTCAGAAATAGCACGTTGTTTAAGCAGAGTATCCCTAAGAAAGCGAATTAGTTGACCTTCACGTTTAATACAGAGATCTAGCAAATCATAATCAAGTAATTTAAACTTCTCAGTGTCGGATAGATATTGAATTCCCGTGGAATTACTATCTTGATTCCCACTTGTTTTTCTCCCACTTGTTTTTGCCTGTTTATAAAAACCTCCCGTTAGTACTGTTCATTACTGATGATGGGACTAGTAGTCTCGAAACGTATCTCGAAACGTACATATTAACATCGTTTATGTCTTTTAACTACCGTTTAAGTCAACACTATCGTTTATGTCTAATGGCCTAGATCTAATTTTATCTGGAATGTCGAAATGTTAAATCTACAAGGATGAAAGATGTTTTTCGTCGTGGCTCTTCTTTTAAAGTTTGCACTTCAAATTGTTGCAAAAGGTGGGAAAAGCCTTTTCTGTTTTGTCATCTATTCCAAGTTTATTGGAAAGGAGCTGTAAAGCGAAAATACAATGGATACCTGAAAGCCACTTGCGGTTGGTCCAAATCTACAAAGGCTGCTACAAGAATGTGGAAGATAACAAAAAGGCTATTAAGCACAATATTGTGAGTACACCTAGAAGCGTGCCATCATCGAGTAAGCAAGTTCTTAATGTAGTCTCTGGCTTTCAAGGATAAGGCTGGCTTTCATAACATTGCGAGTTTACCTTCATAAGCGAACTCATGAAAGTAATAAATTCCCACTGCAGTATTTGGCTTTCCAGCTTGGGTAAATTGGCCCAACATTGAAAGTTCATCAAGAAAAGCATACTCATTAAATCACTGCATTCCAAGTGTTTTGCGAGTTTCTGAACAGCAATTGAGTTTCCCAAACATTTGGGGCGTCACACACCCCCTACGCTCCCAATATTTATGTTACTGGTGACCGTTAGCTGGAAGATAAGTCACAAGTCAAAGGAGTTGCTCTCTTAAAAGATTGAGTTGTCAATGGAGTTGCTCTCAAAAGTATCCATTGAGTTGTATAGCAAGCTGTGTAGCACAAGTAAGACAATCGAGGGTGAGATGCAAAACATTGCCACCTCACGCTAGGGAATGATTCTCATCGCACACTGGACAGATAAAACTCGTGGGCCGCACTAACTCAAACCTTCCAAATTAAGCTGCGGACCACAAAATATCACTCCAAGGGCTGTAAGTTTGAGACCCCTGATGTAGAGATAATTATTGGGCAAGCTGTGAATTACCAGGAATATCCCAAGATGCAATACTTATATTCTGACTCGAAATTCGAACTGAATTCGACAAGAAAGCCTAGAACAATTCCAATTGCTATCTGCTGATTCAGAAGTTCAAGGTACTTGAGTCGTTTTCGACTTGAATTATTTGCCAGATTAGACTTGATAACTTTTTTCAAACTTCATTCATGTATATATTGCTGATGCTACAACTAAAAATCTCACTCACTACAAGGTAATTTTTATTCGGCTAGCTTAAAAATAGAAGAAAAACTACAGTCAACAAAAAATCGATAGCTAGCAACTGAATGCAAAGATATACTTAGGATTTCCGGGTTAGACCAAGGTGTATTGATAATGGAAACTTCATATAATTGAACATATACTAATTATAGTTGTAAAACTCACTAAACAATAAGTAGCTTACAATTGACTACATGATGTGAATGTGATAATATTAATATAGAGAAAGAAATTCTAATGTCAGTTAATAAGGTAGGAGTTAAGGATTTGGCCACTCTTTATTTCGTTTGCAGAAGATTTAGTAAGATGTTTTAATTGTGACAGTAGTTATATTTCTTAATATGTAATTCTTGGTAGCAGTATCAAACTGTAAATCTGTCAGCATGTAAATGAAGTCAGATGTACACTTATCAAATATACCTAGAGCTCTCATCGACATGTTTATAAACTTAACATTTGTATATTTGCTAGATTGTTGCAGTACCAGATCCCTATACTTTTGTGCCTTTCTTTTGGCATTAGTCCTAAGGTTAGATTCAAAACACACGGCTAGTTCTGTTATGTAAAGCCACTCGTCCGAAATTGAGATAAGTAGATCAGGCAGCAAATCGTCTCCGATGACAACAGAAGAACTGATATATCCATGGATGTTGGCAAAAATCTTTGCGTGTTGAAAGATTGAAAGGCTTTGGCTTTAAACAAAAGGATGGAATCGTGTCGCAAAGTATACTGGTCCTGTTGAAGATAAACTTTGCAACCAGAAAAGACGTGTAGAGGAGATTCTTGTGCCAGGCAGAAAGAACACTCAGGTGAAGATGATAGGACACCCATTTGTGGAGGTTGGTATGTTTTTGGAGAGAGCTATGTATGTATTTGAAAGAATAATTGAAAATAATCGTTGGTAATTTACTTTGTGCAGAAGACCACAGTGCATTAAAATTAGACAATAAGAGCTCAATCATATTACGGAAAAAGGATCCTTGTGAAAAAAGCTAGTTTTTTAGCTTGGTTCCTGTAGTAAGTGAAAGCACTTCAAAACTTCCCTAGTGGATTTGTACTGGTCATACTAAACGTTTGTGGAGATGGCTGTATCTTTCCAAAGTGTATTTACGGTCTCATTGCACAAAGAATTTAATGCATTGCGAAGAACTGTTTGACACTATGCATGTTTAATTGATGGATGGAGGTTGTATGCTTAGGCCACATTTACTTCTACGAAGGGAAACATTACAAGGACTGGACATGAACGAAAGCATTTTTTGACAAGATTATCAAGGTTTTCAGATAACCATGTTTTTGTTAAGTCTGCAACTGTAAGATGCCATGATATCTTAGACAAGAGATAGCGATTGTATAGCTGGAATTTACTTTTTGGATGCAAAGGCAGGAGATCTACTTTGAAGATGGTATCGTCAACCATTTGAAAAAGTTCTTGTTTATAGACCATATTTGATGTCGAAGTCAAATTATCTACGAAGGTAACGAAAGGAATCGTCAAGACGAACGCACGGAACTAATTCACTATATACAAAGAGTTTGGGTAGGTATTGGATCGATATTGTTGCTCAATTTTTAATTTCAAATGGCCATTTGTGCCAACTTGCGTCGAATGGTGAAGCAATTGAGCAAGTTTTGATTTTCTTGACCACTAATAACATCTTCATCCTCTGCGAAATGAAACCAATGAACTGGATTAAGATTTTTAAAGTTATCAAAAAGAAGTCCGAATTGACGATAGTTTGGTGCTTTGATGTGTTGGATGAATGTATTAAAGCGGAGGTTGAAGAGAAGAGGACTAAGACAATTATGCTGAAGTACATCGCTTCTAATAGGAAGAGGTGTGGAAGTCAGAAGTAATCACTGATGTATGAATTCCAGAGTAGAGACTTTTAATAAGATGACTCATTTGGTCTGGAATATGGTGATATCTAAGGGCTTCATAAATCAAATTGTGATGAATCTCGTCAAATGTGTTCTTGAAGTCCAACAGACTGATGACTAGGGAGCGTTGTTTGATACGTGCTTTATTAACTAGACGTTTTCTTTTTTATAAGAAAACCATCTTTTTGCCTTAGCCCCAATTTTCTTAACTTTCCCGAAATTGGGCCTGAGATTTTCTTAAATTTTTCTTAACGTTTTCTGAAATAAATTGGCTAAAATGAGTTAAGCATTCGTTATTAATATTGCACACTTGAATTTGAATTGTATCTTTAACATTTTGAATGCAATAATAACGAAATATCGATTTTTGGCCAATAAAAGCACTTAATTTTGGCAATTGAGCCTAGTGATTTTCTTAATATTTTCTTAAGAATTTGACCATTTGAGCCTCATGTTCTTATAAAATTTTGTCTCATAAAAAACGTATATTTTTGACATTTGCGTTGTGTCCTCCAGAGTTCCTGATAATTTTGGAGTAAAGCCTTTGTGAATTTCAAGTTCATAATACCTGTTTTCTGAGAATAACTTGAAGATTGAGTTTCGTAATCATGATGTAAATATCTTCAAGGAACAGATTGTAAAGTCATTGGTTGAAAATTTAATGGAACATTTGTATCACCATTCTTGTGAATTAAGATAGTACAGGCCGTTTTCCAAGTTAGAGGTACAGTATGTTGTTTCCAAATTGAATGAATTTTGTTTCTTACGTGTGATGGTAGGTATGGACAACGTTTGAAACATATGATCGATATTTGATCTAGAGGGCATAGAGAAGCAGATGATTTCGTTTTAAGAATAACATTTATGACCTGTTGATAAGATGGAGGGCTAAGGTTAAAAGAAACCTTTGTTGTGGAGAATGAAGGCATCCAATTTGATATTGAAAAGAACTTCCCTGGACTAAGACATGCAAACAAATCAGTGAAAAACTTTGTACAAGTTTCCTTGTTAAATGAAGGAATTGAGTTGATAATAATGATTATTATCTATTTATGTTAAGTTGGTGTTCTTAGCTAGCTCTACATTGCATAAATGCGAGCTAGTTCAAGCCAACTATTTGCAATTTGCAGAAAAAATGATAAAATAATATACATTACAAAGTATAAAACTAATAATCACTGTCTACATAATCTAAAGGTACACTCTTCTCCATTCCCATCTCTGATGTTTCTTTTGAATATTGTAGTTGATGAAACTCTCTATATCAAATCAAGCATGCTGTTCTACTATAGGTTACCTCGAAATTTTATAGAATCAATGCCAGACATCATGCTTTTTACAGCAGGAATTTGTAGTAAATCTCTAGCCCTGAGGTCATATTTGATGACTTTTCTTATAAAACACTCTTGTATGAGGTTTGGAATGGTATTGTTAAGTATTTTATATATCTCAATCATACGTATGGATATATGTTTCGCCTTTTTTCGCTAGCAAAGCTTCAAACCTGGATTCATAGTCGTCAAGTAGTATTCTAAGTGCCGGTTTGTGTACTCTGTCTACGATGCCATTCGCTATTTTACCACAGAACATTCAAATCAAGGGGCAGTACTTGTACATTGAAGCAACAAATGAATGATGCAATAATTTGGTTTTTTGAATGCCTATATATTTACCAACCCTAGCAAATGCACCCACTTAACGATTGGTCTTCACACAGATGTAGGCTTCGGTACTACACAGTTCAGAGATATGGGCTTCAGAATCACCGCGAAAGCCTAGAGAATGGAGAATGTTTTCTCCGTCAGCTGCACCGCATCTTAGTAGCATGAGTAGACAACAGTCAGAACACGAAATAAAGACTATTGAAAAGTGAGTATCCGCCACATACACGCAAACTTGCCTGGGTCAACAATATAAGGCATGGCACCACCAAATAAAAGATGGGGGCTGGGAAGTCATTCAAATTGCTATCTTTAAACCATTTGCATTTTCGAAATCGCTAGGTGAAAAAATTGGGGGGGGGGAGGTGTACTCACTAAAATGCAGAATGCAACGCATGCTACGTTAGAAAGCTTTTCAGCAAATGTAACATATCTTTTGCTACCCCAAGAGAAATATAACAGTTGCCAAAAGTCACCAGGACACTTATAAAAAATTATGAAAAACTATAGCCCTCTCAGCATTTCAACCAATACGCCTTGCACGTATTCCCTTCCCCTTAAAACAACGTTGATCAGTTCCTGAGACATTTGGCGCTATTGTACAAAAAAGCTTTTCCATTACTGCATGTACTTCTCCCAAAAACGAACATTATTTAGGGGAGGATGGGGACGAATGCTACGTACAGATAAAAAAATGCAAATTGTCCCAGGGCTTCTGGCGACCATTGTAGTTCATACGGTTATTAATTTTATTTTACTGTATGTTCTTAGCAAAATGTTTAGGAGGGGCCGATACTTGATTTCTTTTCAAACTTTAAATACTTAAAGGATGCTTAAAGTATCATAGCAATATGCTAGTCATGCACTCCGATTCTAAGGAACTAGGGTTGTTTTAGATTACAGTTTAAAATTTAAGTTCTTCTTTGCTAAAGTGGCCGAGCGTGGATTTTCCTAAAGGCCTGTACCTTGTCTATATTCATACTATCTAGGTAAATTATTTGAAGGCTGATAGAAGAAGCCTGGTCTATCGACTTCCCTTCAACTGAAAAACATGTAGCAAAGAAAAGGTGTATTGTTGTCAATAGAAACTATTGTCTGGTGCTTTTAGAAACAGAATAAAAATGACTGCTACACAGAGAAGCAATAAAAAGTAATTGACTTCATTGAGACTTGCTTAATATCTATTCAAAACAATGCATCAGCAATTTTGCGTTTCATTTTCATAAGAAACTGACTGAGTTCATTAACCGGATCTCATGATTCCATCTATCCAGTTTCGGAATTCTGAAACCCTTGCAAAGACAGTGTAGCTTTTCCTTGAATCGCATGTACCAGATCCCCAGCTTACTGCACCATGGAGTACCCATCTTCCACCGATGTTGCAAACAAATGGACCACCACTATCACCATGACAGCCACTGAGTCGAGATGAGCCTCCATATCCAGCACAAACCATTTGTTCTGTGATCTTAGATGAATATAGAAAGTAGTTGAATAAGTTAATGATGCAGAAAGACATCATTTAATAGCTTTAGTAGAGAGTTGATTGGCATTGATTCAAGTTTTTAGCTTTGTTGATGTTTGCTAACAATGCCTTGTTTGCTTGATGGAATTGTTGATTGATTAAATTAATAAAGGCCCTTTCAATTTTCTATGCAGCTATTTAATTAATCAGCAGACGTTGGTATGGATTAATCACCTACCGATCAAAGTCTTTTATAGATGTTACACAGGGGTGGTGCTAGCGGAGGGCTAGTTTGCTATAGTACCCTGTGGGAACATGGTAGCCCCCAACTGGAAAGAGAGTAACTATTTTCTGCAGATTTTTGGCATATACATTAACCTGGTAACCGTATTTTAGCCCCCTTTTAGAAAGAGTCAGTCCCCCTTAGGAAGGAAAATTCCTAGCCTCAACTCTGATATTCAATATAATGCTTCAATCACTTACCGGAATTCTAGAAGTTGCAGTATTCAATCTTGAGCACGTCTGTTGAGATACGACTGGAAGTCGTCCTTGTTGCAAAAGGTAATGCATATTTCCTGGGTGTCTTATTTTACCCCAACCTATTAGAGAAAATTGAAAGAATCGTGACTTTTTCTTTATACGATAAACTCTGCTAAATTGAGCAAGCTTTGTGCATAAAACAACTTACTTGCTCTTGCTTTCTATTATGACCAACTTGAAAAAATTAGGAAACTTTCAAGAGATTTACAGTTACTTTATATAACGAGTACAAATCAAGCCGCTACCAAAAACAAAAGCAAATATATCTCTTAATAACTCAACCTTCCTGTGATAACTAATTTTATTGATTTCTTTCCATGCATGAATCTCCAGATATTTGGACTCAGGACATCTTACAAGAAAATTTGACTGCTGGCCCCAACCACTAGGATTGCCCCATAACTTAACAGCCATGTCTGGATACCCCTTGAGTCCCTAAGGATTAAGAATGCATATCAAGAAAGCAAGCTCTGCTAAAATGATAAGTCCCCACTGCACCATCCCTTAGGATTGCCCCATGAATTATGTACTATTTTTTTATGAATTTTGTCGTGTAAAGAAAAAGTAAAGTCACTAATAAGATGACTTTACTTTTTCTTTACACGAGGCAATTTATGAAAAAGGTTCCAATGCCCCCTGAGTCCCTAAGAATCAAGAATGCATATCAAGACAATTAGTTCTGCTATTATTATCAAACAAGCTACAAATGTCTAAACTATTGAGCAAAAAGCCTTAAATTTTACTTTTTTCAAGGCCAAAGAAAGGTCCCACTGTGCCAAATCCCAGTAGTAAAAATGATGAATGATGTATTAATGATGATTTACAGCAATTATGTTAATTATGCTAATGATGCGCTATTTGTTTACAGCAATTATGTCATAGATAAGAAAAGAACAACGTCACTTATGACAAGAAACTCCATATGTTCTAGTCTCCCAGTACGTCCAACTCCTCATTTATTCTAATCCATTACCATTCGAGACCCGTGTATACGAGGTGCCTATGTTTTAAAATATGAGACTTTAGGGAAATTTGATATTCAGTAGCTTTTGAAGTTTGTTACCTGTGATGTAGCAGTGTGTGCCCTCTGCAACACTTGCTCCATGTTGTGGTAGGCACGCAGAGCTCACATATTTGCCAAATTTTGCTGCACGGCTAAGTTTGAGAACTGCAATATCATTGTTGATGACTCGCTTGTTGTAGGATGGATGTTTGAAGATTCTTTCTACAACAATATCCTCCTCATCTCCATCGTTTTCTCTGACGTTGTGTTCTCCAACTCTAGGCAGGTGAAAGTTTTTGGTTACACAAAACGTTTCGACGTTTTTAGGGTTTATATGGGCAGGGAAAGTCAAAGAAAGTGTCTTTTTAACTTAGGCTAGGGAAAGTCATGGAAACTTGCAGTGGTCATGGGAAAATAGCACTGTTAAATTGTATGTCACTGAAAATATTTCATTTTGAATATCAAAGAAGTACTTCAAGTGTTCCCTTTTCTAATTTTTATCTTCAAACTTGTAATTCGATCAACCCAAGAAAAGTATTTATAAGTTCTATCACTTAACTTCCTTTTTATAGGGAGTTCTTACACCATACAAAAAGTAGCTGGTGTCAGCTGTCAAGGGCTAAATGATGACCCCCATAAGTCAGGAGAAAAAGTTTATTTTTCCATAAAAGTCAGAGATAGAGTGTAGATTTTAATGAAAAATACCCGGAGTAATTTGTGCTTTTTAGCTAAAAGTCAAAAGTATTTTTGTCAGAATTTCCGTATAAACCCTAATTTGATGTTTCTCATAGATAAACGTGTTTTTTAATGTTTACATATATCGCAGATTGGGTTCAACTGTTTAATTTGATCTTTGAAGTCTTTGCTATTTTGTGTACTGCACATAAATTCACTAACATAATCAATAATTTGTTATTGAGTTCTGGGAAGCTAATTCTTGGAATGTATGGCTTTCAGCCTTGACAAGAAATAGCTTCAAAGAAAACAAGGTCTTTTTGTCTTTAATGTAGACTGAACCAATTATTTGCTCTTACCTAACTGTGAATGATCTTGCCTGCCATTCTTTACCGTCAATACAATGTGCTGCTGTTACAACATAGTTTGGTGATACCAATGTTCCACCACACATACCTCTTCCGTTGTATCTCAGCAAAATTTGCCAAGGCCAAGCTCCCTTTTTTGCGTTTTCTCCAGCGATTACTCTACTTCCCTGAACTTGAGGCATTCCACACTGACCTTGTTGGGGTAAATCAGAAAGTCTCTATAACGATTCGCTATTTTATCGGCCAAATTTTAGCAATAGCACCCACTCACATTGTTCCATCATTGTTAGTGTGCCACGTTACAGTAGATAATTGTTATTATAAACATGATGCTGAAAACAATATATCGTTGCTTAAGCCGTGTCCACACTACACAAACTAACGTAGGTTCGCCCCAGATTTCAACTAAACCAGGTTAGATTTTCCTAGTGTGGACGCAACTAACCTAGGTTCGCCCCAGGTTAGTTTATCCCAGCTTCGGAGATGGGTTCGACGTAGGTTCGCGCCAGGTTAGTTGTGAAAAATTTAGTATGGACACAAACCTGAGGCGAATCTAGGTTAGTTTTACACTTAAGGCATGCGCAATGGCGACTTCAGTAAGTTGATCGTTACTTTTGAGTGCTTTTCTAAGTGTAAATTGTGCTTGCGTATGTATACTTATTGATTTACATCAGCAGCGGCATAATGACTTTCTTAATTCTTTTCGAAAGCTCAATTCCTCTATATTCTTTCAACTACAGTATCGCAAGCTTTGTTATCATTGCGATTTTTAGGAAAATAATTGAACTACAAGTGCTAATACCGTACACGTTGTTCTCTACTATATTTGACTGAAATTTGCAACGAGGATTCAAAATAACATGCCTTCTGTACATGCGTAGATTCTCTTACCCTAGGTTCGCCCCAAGTTCTGTCCACACTGTAAATTAGGTAACTTCAGTGTGGACACAATCTGGGTTTGGCCCAGATTAAACTAACATGTGTGTGAACCTAGGTTAGTTTGTGTAGTGCGGACACGGCATTAGACTGCCATTTGCTGAACCTTCCAAGAGAGCAAACCCCATTACTTTCAAGGGCCATACTATTTCAATAAAGTTTTTAACGACGTATACCTCCTAACGTCAATTGTACTTTAGGATTTAAGTTGAAGAAACACCTTTGTCATAAAAACATGCATAGTTAAAGAACAAAGCTTAGAAATATTTTTTATTGGTATCCTGACTGTAAAGTTTTTAATTTGTTATTGTAACTTAACTCTGTTGTTATACTTGATCTCTTTTTCTAAGCAAGGCCCTTATTATAATAGACCCGTTGCTTCAAAAGCATCCATATACAGACTTGTTCGATTGTCCTGCCGCTATCAGACATAACCTCTGTACATGGGTGGACAGTAAAAAACACTAAGAGAAGTAAAGAGTGCTCTTCAATTGCTAAGACATAATAACTGAGTTCATTTTATCAACCAAGGCGCAGTACCCATATGCTTTCTGTTCTCCGACGCCAATTTACGGCGTGAAACTAATACTGTCATATCCACTTGCGTAGCTTTAAGTTTAGTACAGAGCCAAGTTGAGCAATCGTCAAGCATTTTCATGGCAAATTTATCCGAAATCTGGCAACCGAGTTACTCGTACAACGTTTATGTGCAAAAATGTCTTGTACGTAATTGAATATTGCGCCTCTCTCCTACCTAACTCTTCAAGGCTACAATATTCACCCTCTTTCTTCATTTTCCAGCTGATTTTCACCGTTCATTTGCCATTTACTCTCTCCTTTTACTTACTTTTGCCTCAAGATGGAAGGAGCTGTTTAAACATGTCGGCCTCCTCATAAAAGATGTCAAAGACATCCATATACAGATCTTCTTCGATTGTCTCGATCGTTTCTCGATTGAAAATAAGATAGAGTATTATTCCTTCTATGAGGTCATAGTCAGTAACAATGTGCCATCAAGTAAATTAAAATAGTTCATTACAACTAGAGTGGGATCTTTGGATATAGCGGAAAGGATGACAGCGGAGGTTTGAAGTCAGATTGCCAATTGCTTTACCTGTAGCTTTGATGCGAAGCAAAGCGCAAAGAACGACCAACATAATTGACTTAAAGTCAGTTTTTCAGGGCCAAAATATATAAAAAAATTTTACCTGGATTAGGAGGCTGCGGTCTCTGGGTGGGGCGAGGAGGTCCGGTTGGTGGCATTGGCCCGCCACATAGACCACATGTCTTTCGGCAGTAATGTTTCACGAAGCCTATGTAGCTTGGGTCCTTGCACCATGACTTCCATCGATCGCATTGGAAGGCGCGGTCCGAGCAATCTAAAATGAAAGAATTTGAAGAGCTTTTAACATGCAAACTGGAATGAGAATAAGACATAATTTGAGATTCACACAATAAGGAATGTGTAAAAGTCATTTAATTTACTACAGAAGTGGGGGTTTTATTTCTGTTGTGTAGTACCGCTATTTTGTTGATAGATTTTCGTTGCTATAATGTAAGAAATTTTTTTGTCCGTAGCTAACGTATATAAGACTAGACCAAAATTCAAGTAACTTGTGGAAGCACTTTGGTCTATTGATATATCTGTTTTCTTTTCAATCATTGGCAAATACAAAATAGATTTGCAATATTCTATGCTGTTCATAGTAGAAATAGACATAAAGTGATTTTGGCTTTGTCTACAGAAGGCATTAACCATGCTTTTAAGCATACCGAACTGAAATAACAACAAAACAGTCTTTGTACCATGCCACCATCTCATTTGCCAAAAACAGTACCTGTGCCAAATTGATGGTCTAAGTGTTAAAAAACTGATGCCTTTAGTTCACAGGGAGCTTATTTATCTTTTCAAGCAACTTGCCAGCTACCGGATGCATCGATATCGGTCTGTAGTTGCTCTTACAACTCCTGCTGTCTTGGGGCCATTCACATAATACGTCACGCTAATTTTGGCATTTCTTGATACCCACCCACCCCCCGTCACACTTTGTCACAAATTCAAAACTACCCATCCTCCCCATTGTATGATGTCACATTATGAATTCCAATTGGATATTTTTCTGCTTTCGTAGAAATTCGTTTGTTATGTCATTTTTGGCCTCAAAATGGCATCAAAATAGGACTGCCAGATTACTTTTCGACACGAAGCCAAATGTCATCTAAAAACAGGAGTAAACTTGTAATTATGAACCAAAATGTGCTAAATATGGAGTTGTTTAAAAATGTGACGTCGTACAGCAAAATCAACCCACCCACCCCTTGTCACACTTTGTCACAAAAATCAATAGACCCTCTCACCCCCCTAGTGTGACATAATATGTGAATGTCCCCTTTCTTTTGAGTAGGAATGACATTTGCTTTTTGTTGCAGAGGCATTTACTAATTTTTAAACAGTCTTCAAAAGTAGGATGCAAATGTTCAACTACTGAAGGGTCACAAGTTTTGATCATAGTGTAATAACGCTGATTTTGTGTTCAAAGTAACGGGAGAAATACGCGCAGGTCATTGCTTCGTGCATATAGTAATTCGCCGTGAGCCATGCTATAAATGTTTATCTACGCTCTATAGTACGTTTAGTTATCCCTATTTAACGATATAGTTAGGACAAGGAGTATCTGGCAACACATTGCCATTCAGCATTTTACATAAGCTCTAATAGGATACAAGGAACTCCGTAATAATGACTGTGTGTAGGGTTCATGACGGGAACCCCTGGTGCTAAAAAGCAAGAGCAGATCAGAGAGGCACCATATAGTGACATTTGATTAAGACATTGACTGACTTTGTTATTTGTTAGTTGTTGTTCGTAGGCATCGTTTACAGTTCAGTTGTGTTAAGTATAAAAGTTATGTTCAAGTAAAGCATCGATACGTGAACCGAAGCTGCAACACATGGGACAGTCTTGGCACATGCAGAAACACAAGTTACATGTGCATTACACAGCATTCCATTCTATTGTTTAAGGATTGAGGATTATTTACCCTTGCGTCATACACGACTAGACCAGGTATACTGTAAAGAACTAGCACTACCCTTTCATTGTATTTTATGCTGAGTAGCGATTAATCTTAGTCAGGCAAAAGTGCTGACACATCCCGTATCAGTATTCCGATTATATATATAATACACCTGTAGCAGATTAGAAGTAGTTCTTGTACTGTAGGAGCTTGTGAAAGACCCTGAGGTCATTCAGTAGTGCGGTAAGAGTACATATTCGAGAGAGAGGAAACACATTTGACTTATTTCTTTGTGCCTATCCTGCCGACAAATAAAAGCGATCTGGGAGCAGATCGCAACGGCATCGAAAATGACAATATTTCATTGCAAACATAAGCTTTTTGCTAGCCAGAGACTGAATGAGTTGAAGAGCACCCTCCCTTAGGGCAGATTTTACTTCTTGGTGTAAAGGATGGAGAAGTGCTGCTTTTCGATGTTTCAGAGCACATTTGTACACAATTTCATAGAAAATGTATATCTATACTTGTCACAAAAAGTCACAACAACTCTACTATGAATACTGTATTTCCTCTGATAAACGCCACCTTCTCGCCCTCGTTCTTAGAACAAACACTCACAACCCGAAGGTACAACAGGCCCGATGCAAAATTATATCTTGAAATAGTAAGGGATGAGGGAAGAAGAAAAGAAATCTCCTATGTCTTTTTCAGTTACAGCAACCGCAGTAAGGCCTGGTTCAGTCAGCGTATTACTCATGTGCCGTATTAAATAGGTGCCATATAGTACATGATAAGTACGTCATCTGAATTGAATTGGTACTGCACTTTTCATTTTATTCGACGCAACTATTTAGTTCGGCGTGGTCTGCCGTATTATACGACGGAAGTTCAGTTCTGATTCAAACGCCGTGCTTTCCTTGTGCAGAATTAGATGCATGAATTATGCGAGTTGCTAACATATGATATTCCATTGTATTTTGCTCCGCTCTCAATTTGAACATGCCAATAAAACAAAAGCCTAGCAGGAAGTTCGCGTCATCAGCTTGAATAAGACATGGTTGCTCTAGCAACGGCAAGGAACTGCCGAGGGTACTACACAACATTGCATGTTGCATGTTCTGTTCCGATCAGGGATGACACTTTTATATATTTTGGGGGGTGTCAGGTTATTGCCTTGCTAATATGAGATCTATATGGTAGAAGATTTGATAGAAAGCTACAGCAATAATACTTATCAGTAAGGTGTTCTGCAAGAATATACTATACTGCCGTTTCTGCGCTGCGAAATTGCACTTTTCAAGGTTGGGGTGTATTATTTCCCATACTCTGCTTAAGTTTCTTACCTGGTTCCGATTTGTAATCGATGTTTGGGGCTGGATAGTAAGAAACTTGGCTGTGGCGTACTCAACGTAGATTGGGGTTAGGATAACTCCTAAGCCCCCGAGCTTTTAAAGTCCTTAGGGGGCCTCTAAGATATTTTCAAGAGACGAGATTCTTCAAGTTATTTGGAGCTCAGTTGTCACAATGCTAATACATACACTACTCGCTTTATGTATAAGAACCTAGCTCAAAGCCTAGTTCTAAAGTGTCATAAGCTTTGCCACATTTTAGTTCTAGCAGTATCCTAAATCAACGAATAAATTGCAGTGAAAAATAAACAAAACGTGAGTTTAGCAAACTATTAGTACTATAGCAAAAAGTGCTTCAGTAGAAATTAAATTCTAAAGCAATGTCATCTTCAAATTGTTTTGGCTCAGACTAAGGTCGAACCAAGTAACTGTTTCAATATGCTATTTGTCCAAAAACTCTTAGCTCTTTCCTTGTAGTTGCAACAATTTCTTAGCTATAGGTTGCTTATACTGGTTTACGGAACCTAGAACTAGACCGCCTAAAGTTTGAGGGGATCTAGTTAAAAAACCTAATGCCACATTCAATGATTATTCTGCATAAGTCTTGTTGGCTCCCAGTGCTTTGCAGGTTTAGTTGATCTATATTAGTGTGAAAGCGGTAGCCAAGGTATATACGTTTTTTCATGATGGGGTACCGCATTTAAACTGACATTGACCACCTAAACCTACAAACAATTGGGAGCCTACAAGACTTTTGCAGAATAATCAATGAAGGCAGTATTAGGTTTTTTAGTTATTTTTAGCAGTTCAACTTGCTCCCAAAACCTTAGATAGAATGATCAATTTTGAGGCCAACATGCGGAAACCAATAGCAACCTATTAAATACGGTTTACATTAAATACGGCATTTGCATCAACTGCTGCATTTTCTACTTAGTTCGCATCAAATGACACATTTCATACGGCACATGAATAATACGTCGTATGAACCAGGCCTAAGAGCTGAAACAATGGATGTTTAAAACAACAGTCAAGTAGGAAGAGCGGATATGTAGTCGTCGGTCGCTTGTCCAAACTGGTACCATATTAACACCAATTAATATAAGGTGTAAACTTCTATATTAGATTTCAGAAATATCACATTCCTAACCATCCAAGACCCAATGAAAGCAGTTGTTCGACATCGTGCAAACAATATTTAGTGGCCAAATGAAAATTAGGCAAAATATAAACTTTTGAATTTAAGACCAAAACACTAAAATGTCCCAAACATCACATGTCCTAGCTAAAATTTCCGATCCAATCTACATTAAAAAGGAAGATGCTGCAGGGATAAATGAAAGCTAGGAAATAAGGTCTCGCTCGACAACCTCATCAACTTTGGCTGTACGCTTAGTGTCGAAGTGCCTTCATTATGCAAAGCTTGTCAATAAAACCCTTTTGCCGTAACGCCATGGACGTGACTTTATGTACCACACCCACTCCCTAATTTACCATCAAACGTGTAGAACTACCTGCTTCTATTGCATGACATAATTATTGAGCATAAGATGAAATCTAATTATGCTTCATCAAAGGTTAGAGAACCAGTTTCGTAAATGGTCTGTTGGTACTACAGAACTTTTCTACAGCACGAAAAAGCGGCAACATTCTTTTGGCACACTGAAAGCTTTTTTCGTTCGAAACACGTCAGAGTATGAAATGTTGAATAGTGACCCAAAGGTGAACGGAATCCGGCTGGGATAAAATTTGGTCCGACATTAGCAAACATCTTTGTTGGCTTTTTCATGAAAATAGACTTTTTGACAACACCGCAAAACTTGGTGTTTACTTTCGGTATGTGGACGATAGCTTTGTCATCTTTGGTTCCGAGCTGGATTGTGACCACTTTCAAGACAAACTGAACTTGCTACATCCAGTTCTATAATTCGCATTAGAAAAGGAGCAAAACAAATCCTTGAATTTTCTAGATGCTTTGGCAGAGAAAGAGGGCACTGGATCTCTTACCAGCATTTAAAGGCAGCCAACTTTTACTGGGAATGCATCCGTTGGAATTCCTTTAGTCCAAAGACAAGAAAAATAAGACTTATTAAAACCTTAGTTCTCAGGGTACTAATGATTTGTTCTAAAACTAAATTAGGCTCAGAGCACGGCAAAATAAAACAACTATTCATCAAAAAGAGATATCCAGCAGATGCTCTACTTTCATGCATTAATCAAAAATGAGCTAAGTTTGGAGCAGAAAAAATGGTTGGTCCAGAGAAGTGCCCAGTATACCTGAAATTTGCCTGGATTGGTAATGTTTCATCAAAGTTTGAGAATTAAATTAATAAATCCATTAAATCTTATTTCTATGCTGTGAAGTCCCGTGTGGTTTACAACACTAGAGCTATGCTACCATCTGCTAAAAAAGACTGCATTCCTACCACTCAAAAAAGTTGTGTAGTTTTTGAATTTCTGTGCTGATGTGAGGTTCGGTACGTAGGACACACTTCGCAGAGGCTAGCAGAATAAGGCAACGTGTTCCCGCGAGCATCTGGAAGGAAAGTAATACCGTAAGAGAACAGTCACCTCGTATATGTAAACAACAGCTAAAAATTAATTGAGTCGACCATAGGACAACATCTTATTACAAATTCAGAATACGCCAGAACATATACAGAAGATACTTTTCGGATCATTGAACATGCAAGATCGTCCTTTCATTTAAGTGTTCTGGAATCTGTTTTCATAAAGACTCAAAACACAGTCTTGTGTAGACAAAAAGAGTTCTTTTTTCATTAGGAATCTTCAGGCAAACAATGGTTAATAGGTGCTAATTAGCCACTCTTGGGGCCAATTAGACGTATCCTATCACATGTATCTGCATCTGGCTATACATTTCGGTTCACCTTTCGGTCACTATCCGACGTTTTATACCCTGACGATTGTCGGACGAAAAAAGCTTTTAGGTATGTCAAAAGAATGCTGCCACTTGTTCGTGCTGTAGTAAGGGACTAGCTTCCTAGGCAGCATTTCCACGGTACCGGTTCCAATTGGAACTGTGACATTCCTGGTACAGATAGGCATAGCGTTTCCACAGGACTGCTTTTAACAGTTCCGTCTGGGATGCTAATCATTTTTCACTGGGCCTGCTTTCGAATTGGGTCCAAATATGAACTGAACTTGTGGAAATAGGTGGAATGGTACCATATTGGTCCGGATACGAAGTGAATGAAGTTCGAAGAATAGTGATTGGCGCGCTTCTTCTGCTCTTCTAAAGCTTTCTTGCACACCTGCTAGCCAGATGTCTCCTGCGCAGTTTTCGAGCTTTAGTTCCGAATGGAACTGGTCTCGTGGAAACGCTGCCTTAGGTAACGAAAAGCGTTACGCATAGAGTAAATTGGGCTCGTTATGTTTTTCCTTTTTCGCAGGGCGCATTGTAAGTTACCTCTGTTGAAAAATCAAATATGAAATGAATGAGCATGAATGATTGAATGAATTGTATGCAAAGTTTATATAGCATTAGGTACATTGCACGATGAAAGGCATGCTCCAATTACCTTGCGAATACGCTTGATGACAAGCAACAGCGAGCAAAAGAACCAAGACTTTCATTGTGCTTGTTCACAATCTACTCCAGAGTACAGATTCTTCTGTAAAGTGATGATCGTCTTGAGTTTGGATCTCTTTATTGATGCGTTCAAAATTAGCATAATTTGCAATTCAATTAAAATCAGCAAAGCTGTGGCAACAGTTCATTCTTTTATTCAAGGTTTTCCTCGTGCATTTGCAAGAGGCTTTCAATTTGGGGCTCTTCTCTTATACTTGTTATCAAATAAACAAATGTATACGCATGTGTTTATGCATGAATGACACATTAGAAAGCATGTCCTTTGTTGACAACGTGCTACCTGACTTTTGGGAAGTTTTCAAGTACCATCATCATACTTTTGCAATGAGGGAACACAAACTGGTTATTTAAAGCGACTTTCACTCGTGCAATGCGTGGAAATTTCAATGGAACTAAGAACCTTTCAACAAGTTTAAGTATTTCAGGTGACGATAACCTGATGCAGGGGAAGCGCTAGAAACCAAAAGCTCATATGCCGAAAAATTTAGAAGAGCATAAGTGCCAACGATTTAGAAAAAATGCCGACGAACAGTCACATTGGATGGGTGAGGCAGTGACACCTAAGTTTAAAAAAGCGCTTAATTCATACACAAGGAAAGAGAGGAGTTGGAGATCTTCTGCCAGAAATTCTTTAAGGCTTTAATGGAACGCATGCTTTTTATAGTGTCTTAAAGATCGCAACAAAAGTTGGCATGCATCGAGACAAACGTTTTACCATTACATCCCTTAAAACGCTGGAAAATGCACCTTTGCAAACAGGGACGTAATTTTAATATACTTTTGGGGGTGTAAGAGGTTTTTGTCCTACAAAAATAAGATTGATAATATGATAGCAAAATTGATAGAAATCAATTGCTGCAACAATACTTATCAGATATACGGTTGTCTTTGCCAAGTTTGTAAGTTCCTATTTGATTGATAACAAAGTATATTAATTCCATGTGAAGTTCACGACGGAGATTCAGTCATTGCCAAGGTAACAAGGCAAAAGACCACCAACTTCTCGAAAAGGGCCGCTTGTAAATTCAATATGTCCATGAAAGGGAACCTTGCAACTACAATTGTTGTTGAATAGAAGAAGCATAGATACTGTGAATTCTAACCCAAAACGCTTTGCATTGGCATAGAAGCGAAGCGGGAAGAAAGTAGGGGTCTTGGGGCTTCCCCAAGCTAATTTGTTTAGAGCCACGCCCCTTAGAATATCGAAAAATGGTCTTTTGACAAATAAAATTATAGAAGCATGGTAACTCTACCCTTCTGAAGAAAAGGGTAGGATCTTCAAAATCTCATCCACATGCATAGTATACGCTTATCAAGAATATGGAAGCAAATATGAAATGGAACTACAAGTTTTGACATATTTTGTTGTGCAGGCTCATCTCTACTTAACATTTGAATCTCAACTAAGAGTCGGAATCTACATGGAAACTAATTGTTTCCAAGCAACTATAACAAAAGAAGTAAATCATTTCGTTATCTGGTAAAAGAAGAAGTCACTTGGTTGGAATCAAATGAAGAAAGAAGTAGTACAAGGACGTTAATTTATCTATCAATATGCACAGTTGCTAGACCTGGGTCCAGAAAGTTGCCCTGTAAAAATAAACTTTACTGCCGTTTTTGTCCTGTGACATGGCAATTTATCAAGGTTAGGGAGGGGTGGGTGAATCACCCTCCAACACCCTCTTAAGTTTCATTCCTATTTGCAAACATCATTAGAGCTGCCGACAAGTCATCTTAATTCCATTGTACAGTCTCTTCTTAATTGCACGACACAATAGTCCAAGAATTGGAATCTGCGGTGATAATGAATCCGTTATCGTGTGAATAGGGCCTATAGCTCACTGTAGAGGATGAGCCAACGGCGCGAAAACTTCTTCGTGATGTTATTTTTGTATATAATATATAATTGCAGTCATGCAGTGATGAAAGAGGACTATTTCATGCAGTTTCTGCTTCTACTGCTCTGCATACTGCTTCTGCTGCTCTGTATGCTGCTTTTGAGGACTTTCTCCAAGTCTTTCGATCCCGTGTTATCACGTTTAAGTGCTCAAAATCTTCCATTCTCATCTAGCAATAGAATATGTTTCTTTTCATCGAATTTGCTCGGTTGATGGCTCTGTTCAATGTTTGTTACTATCTCTAAACCCATTCTCTGATCTTCCAAATTAGGGCCTTAGCAAAGAACCCTCAAGTTTATATTGCTAAATATTCCATGTACATATGTATATAACAAAAACAAGTCTAATGCCCATACACACAGAAAAATTACCATAAATATGTAGAGCACAACACTTTAAAGTTCCTTCATTCATGTGGACGTGGCTTATGATTATAAATCATGAGGGTCGAGAGGCAGTATCTTCTTCTGGTGTTAAATTGTACAAACTGAAGGCAATAGCTTCCATTTTTTATTGGTACCTTCTGTTATCAACCATATATGGGTGATGCATTGGTTGGCAGTGTCATCTTTGAATTATAGTGACATAGATCCTAGTACTAACTAATGCAGCTAAGACGCAGATACACGAAGGCCTACAAATGTCTTTAAACGGTACCATGCTGTGCTCACAGTTGTGAATTCATGACTGTCTTTCGGTACTTTTCTTGTCAAAATGAACAGCACATGTCCACTTTTCTGATCCAAGTTGAAAGATGATATAATGAAAGGCATGGAAGTGCATCAATACCATCAGCCAATTCTGAGTCCTTATGACAGACTTTACTGAGAAACAATGCTGCCTTAAAATAAGGGAAGCTCGAGAGCTGCCCTTATTATTGGCCGGTCCTTTTTCATCCTTACACGTGAAAGGAATAAGGTAAACCTCGCAAAATGGAAGTAGGAAGTACATTAAGTACGGAGTTTCAATCAGTTGCCGTGCTTATATCGAGCTATCATCCTGTCAAAGTAAATTAAGTTCGGCACATGAAGAGCACGACGTTTGAGCCAAGCCTTAGACAAATGTCCTTCTTTTGCTAGTGTATATGCGCATGTACCCGTTGCTATTCCCATTTTACTTTTTGTCAGCTGTTTTGCATTTTACCATTCTTGTAGAGCTGTCTAGTGTCTATTTATTCATGAATTAAAGTGGAAAAGACAGTATTTTAGGCGGGTTGGAAAAATTTCAAAATCCAAACTAAATGCTGGAAACGTCATCAAAGTAAGAAATGCTACAGAGATATCTTTGATCAAATATGATATACTCATTTGAGAGTAGTTGGGTTGAAACCTATTGATAAGAAAAGAAGAAAGCTAGTAATAATTTATAGAGCATTGCATCTACAGGCAGATGATGACAGATTGTATTACAGAAGAGCGGAAGGTGGTAGAAGCTTAATCAGTGTTGAAGATTGTGTCGAGATTGAAGTAAACAGTTAGTTATGTAGAGAGAAGCAATGAGCCATTTTTGAAAGCAGTACAGGATGAAGACTCATTACGCCCTGGAACGCCAAAGAAAATAATGAAGATAAAAAGGACGGAGCTTATAAAGAGATGGTTCTACATGGCCAGTATGAGGAGATGATTGCAGGTATTAGAAGTCCTGATCCATGGGCTTGGCTGAAGAAAGGTACTTTGAATGAAGAAAGAGAAGGAATGATAATGAATGTTCATGACCTAGCATTGAGGATGAACGCTATTAAGAGCCGGATAGATAAACAAGATGCTTCAGCTATGTGTAGAACGTGTGGAAAGCGAGAAGAAATTACTGCCCATGTAGTAGCTTAATGCAAAAAATTGGCTCAGAAGCAGTATAGGTATGAACGTCAAGACAGAGTTGGTAGGATAATTTCCAGAAGATATGGGCTTAAACGTACAGAGAAATGGTATGATCATATTGCAGAAGATGTTTTGGAGAAGATCTTGTGGGACTTTAGAAACCGAACTAATTAGCAATTAAATCACAACCGACCTGAATTGTGCTACACGGTAAAGAGAAGAATGAGTGTAAAATGCTTGTTGTTTTGTGTCCGTTTGACGATAGAGTTATCGACAGAGAAGTGGGCAAAAAGGAAAATTATGTGGATTTCAGAAGAGAGGTTGCAAAGTTATGGAGTGTCAGGAAGTAACTATAATACCAATCGTCATCGGAGCTCTTGGTATTCAATTTTTTTCAACTTTCAATTTAAATATATGTATACACAAATTTACCATTCAGCAAGTTACAATCTAAGTAAAGATAGACAAAACATCTAATCTAATCTAATGAAGAATCTAATAAGATTGATGTCAAGTCTAATAATTACAGAGTGAAGACCTATAAATCTTATCAACCTATTGCTGTTTTTCCAAGGAGTTGTGTTTTAGTGCCAGCTCTTTAGATGCGTTTTAAGTCCTTTTTTGAAACGATCTAGTGTCGGTAGTTTACGAATTTCAGCAGGTGTGTCATTCCAAGATTTGAGAGCAGCATAATGAAAGCCTTTCTTTGCAAATTCAGTCCTATATCTAGGGATCTGGAGACCTTCACATTGCCTCGTATTGTAGGTCGAGTGAAAAGATCTCGGTTGGTATTTATCCCATAAGCTTTCGCGGTACAGTCTGTTTATTAGCTTACAAGTCATTACATTCCGATCATAACGGAAAAGAGATTCTACGTTCAACCAAGAAGTCAACTAACTATCCTTTATTCTTACGTTTCTTATTAATGAGCACGCCCGATCTTGAAGGCGTTAGAGAGCAACTATTGTAATAACATTGGTATAGCAAAGATGACTCTCAATTAGTGCATAGTATATACTACACAGCTCGGATTGTGGAATGACATTTTGCAATCTATTTAGACCTTCAAGACCTCCTCTCATGTTTCCTTTGGTGTGCCTAAACCATTCCTCCCAATTCAGCTTTTCATCAATGATCACTCCAAGGGATTTAGCCTTATCCACTCTTTCTACCTCACAGTTATTTAGTTGCAGCACTTCTTGCTGGTCATGATCTTTAGTTTTAAGTGGATGTCCTATGATCACAAATTCAGCTTTTTGGGGTTGGGGCTAAGTTTAGTAACCCTCACCTCCATTCAAAGAGATTCGAGAGCTCATGTGCGTCTTCAACAGGTTTCGTTACATATACAATCGTTATATTGGTATCGTCAGCATAGATGCTAGCCCTCGAAAATTTAAGACATTTTTCTAAGTCATTCAGGTAAATGATGAAAAGAAGAGGACCCAAACAAGAACCTTGGGGAATACCACAGGTTACACTTCTGGCTTTTGAATGCTGACCATTCAGAGTGTAGACACTTTTCAACGTTCCCACGTTGACTATCTGCTGGTTCAGCGATTTAGTTGTTGAAGTACCAAGAGAACTCTCAGAGAAACACCATTTTCGCATCTAGTCACTCTTCATGAAAACATTTCTCTAGAGCTGTCTACTTGAAGCTTTTACTGCCAACGTTGCCATCTCTCTCTCTAATTCTGTCTCTCTCTTGTTTCCTATTCAATCTGATTTGTTTGTCTCTATCTATTCGAATCTCTACCTTCAATCTTCACACTCTCTCTTTTTTATAGGCAACTTACACAGAATCTATAAATTTCTACTAATCCAAATTAAGAATAACAGGATGCGGATTTTACATAAATATGGTTAATAAACAATTTGAAAAAACAACTCTTGAATATAAACATGACTAATGTAAGGCTATAATTGAATAAAATATATAGGAAACAACGATATTATTGCATATCACAACCACTACTCATACATGATGAATGAATGAAAGAAGAAAGAGCGCTGCGAAGGCGTCCGCTAAGCTTGCAAAGTGTAGGGAAAGCCCCGACACAGAGAGCAAAATGGCTTTCTATTATTTACGTAGGATTCAAACCAATTTCCAGCGTCGCCGCTTATTCCATATGCATGCAAGTTTTTTAGTAATACATCGTGATCGACCGTATCAAAAGCTTTCTTAAGATCGAGAAAAATTGTAAGATTTACATTGCTGCGATCTATGTTTTCATACAAGAAGTCTGTGCTGCTTATCAGTGATGATATTTTGGAGTATAACTTCCGAAAGGCTGATTGACTGCATGTGATACCTTCATTTGTTGCGCACTAAGCAGAAATTTTAAGAGATATGTTTAGGGATTTGAGATGGGACAGTTAACTTCTTTATTACAGAAGACTTGTATGCTTGGAACAGGAAAAGTAATAAGAAGGCCTCTGGCCACCTAAGATTGAGGGATTCAATCTGATGCCCAGAAAAAGACAGGCGTGAAGAACACACATAGCAATAATAGAATTTATTTAAAGTTGGCGTGAAGAACAGCTGAAGCTAATAAAGGCCAACTCTACACTAGTTACAATTTCTTAAATTACTAAAATGGACAGCACAGTCAAAACCTTTCCAACTTTTAATTTTCATTTTGAATTCATTATCATCTTTTGCAGCTTTACATTGACCTGGAAATTGATTCTAAATTATGTTTCCCCTAACTGAAAGTGACTCGTTTCCATGTCTTTTTGTTGTCGTGTTTGGAAGGTGAAGGAACTTGTTTATTTGTCTCTTGAAGAGCTTTCACAGAAAGGAGGAGTTCCCAGAGGTCATGCATCTGTATAACTCTAGCATAAGTTTTTGCAGATTTTTGCCCATGAATTATCACTTCCTCATTTCCGTGTAGGAGCTCCTCGAAAAACTAGTTATAATCATATAGTTTCATTTTCAGGGCATGCTTATTGACACTGTTGACTTTATCATTTGTCATATTTCCACATAGCATCCATATAAGTGAGCAGTACTTAAAATTTGCCAATGTAAATGAGTGGAGTAGTAGGCTAGCCCTCTTGGGTTTCAAGTACCTTGCAACCCTTGAAAAAGCCTTAACGTTATTGTTAGTCTTGACATGCATGTTAAATCTAGGATTGGAATCTAGGTGACTCACAATAGTTTAACCGCATCAGAAATTTTTATGACATCATCATTAATTTCAATTCCTAACTCGTGGTCTTGTTTCATCCCAAAGAAAATCAGCCGAACCTTTTCCGGGTTTGCATTCTCATTCATTTTATGCCAATTCATTACCTTTCTTGTGCCATTTCCAATAAATTTGGTTACTTCATTGCAACGATCGTGTTTGTTATCAGCAAATTTGTAAATCTGAGAGTGCTCAACAGCATATTAGAAATTAATTATAAATATGTTGAGCAGTAGGATTTTTGATAGTGATAAAAGGATACTAATTGGACGATAGTTGATTTGACTGTTGTGTTACCGCTTTTAAATACTGTTGGAACATCTGCAAGTTAAAGTTTACCTGGAAACGTGCACCGTTCGGCTACTTCATTAGCTAATTTAGTTACAGCTCTGAAAAAGAGGTCAGTGGTTAATTTGAGAATGTGTATAAGCAAATCCCCACTTGTCTTCCTAGTAGTATCCAAGCGATTTATCTCATCCCAGACTACTACAGGTACGAAGGGGTGAAACTCGAAGGTATAGCTTTCCCTAGTCATTTTCCTGCTTTTTGCAATACTTTGATGTAATCCAAATTTCTTTATGGCATTAGTCAAAGTCAAAGTCCTTCCCGCGCCCAGTGGCGCATAGGGCGGCGCCTGTCTCCGTTTCTATAGCCCTACGCCACGCGTCTGCGAATGCAGTGAAGGCTAAAGCGGGGGGCTGGTCCACTGGTAGCTCCGCGTGTTTAACTTCCCCACTCCTTTCTCATTTATTGAGCGCCAGAAGAGAAGGCAACAAGTACCATTTTTACAGTCTTTGGTATGACTCGGCCGGGGCTCGAACCCACGACCTTCCGATTGTGAGGCAGACGCTCTAACCACTGGGCCATCACACCGGTCTTTATGGCATTAACTTTATTAAAATTCTCCTGTGTAAGCCTAGCATTAGTAGGACATTGGAAGTAGCTATTCATGGCTTGTTGACCTCATGCCCTAATTGGTAATCACAATATGTGACCAAATTTTCTCCATCGTGCTTCCTTCATTTCATAGCTAAGTGGTTTTTCCTCGCTCTTCTCTTGTTGCTCCACACCTGACGTAGTTGTTTTCGATGGATTCGATCTAGTTCTTTGCATTCATTTTTAGCGAGTGCTAGTGCTCGAAAATTGCACTTTAACACTTGCTTCACAAATGCTTTGAAATCTTGAGTTTGATATAAATTTTCATATTATTTCTGTTGTTAGGCATGATATTTCTGCTTGACTGCCTTTATTCTAATCTGCTCGTAGAGTCCTCAATGTATTCTCTAACGCTATATTGAGATGTGTTTCTGAAAGCGCACCTTTAATAGGAATTTAAGAATGATAGCCGTGACAAGCAACATTGTCTTGGAGTTTAACTAAGTCTAATTTTGAGACGCACCAATTTGGTTTGAATTTGGAACCCATTATTCGACTCATATCTGAAGAAATGTAACCCATAAATGATGAAAACTATGCCCATATCTCTGCAATGCAAAGAATTTTTTCCAAAGCGAAACAAAATCACCACCTTTTGCATATCATTTGCCCTTTTTGGTAGTTTATGCCACATTTTTCCAAAAAAATGACCATGGTTCTACATCTTTCTTGAATAAGTGCCCAAAATTTCCCACATATTCGAAATACTGATACCGATAATTCCGCCCACTTCAAAAAGTACCCCTATATAATAGCGCGTCCTCGTATCCACAGATTTTCTAAGTTACACCTCTTAAAAACACTGTTGTAGACAAATTAGAGCCAATAGCCAGTATCATTTCATTTTTACATTTTTGGAGGGTTACCCCTCAGCATAGCTAGTTTTCAAGGAGCCCTCCTTCTAAAAGAAAAATATATGCAAGTTAAAATGCAATCTAATGATATTACAGAATAGAACATAAAAGTGGCACAAAGTTTACAGAGAAAAATAACTGTTGCTATGGGAACGTGGCTTTTAGTTTCATTTTAAATGTTGGAAAGGTATAAGCTGTTCTACAGACATTAGGCGATGAGTTCCAAATCATATCCAACCGTATGCGAAGCTGTTTTGCCCAAGTTTCGTTTTCATTATTTTGGGCCTGAGATTTAAATTGGAATTACGAACCATTCTGTTCGTAACTGCTCTATGCTATTGAAAGGTCTGGCCAAATAGCGCTTGACCATTAATTGCTGTATAAACAATGCTCGCAGACTCTTGACAAATCGTTTCAGCTATACTAGGCAATCTTAACTATCTCGAGAGTGGTTTAGCAGGTGCATCGTACGGACCATCCGATATAATTCGTATGGCTCTGTTTTTTAACTTTTCTAGAGTACAGCGGGTACTAATTCCACATGTTCCCTAAACAGAGCAGCAATATCGAAAGTGAGGTGCTCAAAGTCCCTGATATAACATTTTTAGCGTATGTCTAGGGATAAATTGTTTGGCATGTCTAATCATTGCTATAGTCCGAGTCACTTTCGATGCAACTGCTTTAATATGGTCTTTCTATTTAAGCTTATTATCCAATTGAACCCCAAGATAATTAATAGAAGCTTTTTGCTCAATTGGTTCCAACAATATCACAAAACTTGCTCTTAAAGGTTCTGCAGTAATTTTATTATTTATTATATGTCTTGTGCCTATGAGCATTGGTGTAGTTTTGGCTACATTTACGGGGGTCATTTGAGCTAATCTAAGCAATGTGGTGATCATAATCAAATCATGTTTTAGAGATATTCTCAAAAAGAAAAGTCAAAATATTTGGTATCAATGGACAGAATTTACTTCAAACTTTCTAATAATACACTTTGTACCTTAATTTGCATAACAATAGCTATTTCATAGTTGAAAACAAAAGGGCTTCTGGAAGTAACAGTTGCTATGGTTGTTGGCTTGAAAACACTAAAAGTGCTTAACTAATGAAGCAAAGTTAGTATAAATTACTGGTTGTGTAAGAATAGGCTTCTTTAATATCTGTATGATAGGATTTTCAAAATTTCTCACTCATATCAAAATGGCAGCTATTCAATGATGGCTCACAAAAATGTAAAATTCATCTGTGGATAATTTTCCTCTAGATACACTTATCACACAAATGAACCATAGGATTCTAGAAAATGATACAATGTGTGTAGGCCAAATTTTGGCTTCCTATGTTGTGCCAAAATTTTGCTTTAGCAATTTTTCTTCAAAATTTATGGTTTTGAGAAAATGACATTTAATGTTATGCACATACTTTTACACTCAATTTCAAACTCAAATGAAGAGTTTTGGTTTTGGAAGGTGCCTAGTTTACTCTGGCAACCATTTGTGCAAGCAAGATGCAGTCTTAATTCAATATATCTGTGCAGCTTTTGATCATCCTAGCAACTACATGCCCTTCTTTCATATGATGTTGATTCTTTTGCCCTCAAAATTGCTTCCATCCTGGGCTTGTAC
>WIPJ01001320.1:29485-44502 GCA_018155075.1 Cassiopea andromeda | reverse complement strand
CACACACACAAACACACACACACACACAAACACACACACACACACACACTACATTTCGCCAAAGAAATCTTATGGAGTAGAAGTTTCAAGCACTTGCTCAAAAGTAATGAATAAATCCTTCTCCAGTAATTGAATGGGTAGCATGATGACACTAAATCTCTTAAAAATTTGCTTTAGATCTTGGCCGGTATGTGCACTTTGGTCACACACTGTCATGGCGACAGTTGCCTCATAGTTTTACGGCAGAAGCTCGATCCAGTCTTTTTTAAAGATCAGTGATTTAGAGATCTATGCCTTAATGAACATCTGAGTTCGCATGAAGTAGTTGGAACCGTTAGTTATATCTAAGAAATGGTAATTGACAAATGAATTCTCTCTCAAAATACTTCTGAGTACAACAGCCAGCTTTCAATTCAAACTTTGATGTTTTCATCCATGGTAGTCTCCCAATTGGACAAATTTCAGAAACAGGGGAGGATCCAGAGCTAGTCCTAGGCCCTGAGCCAGCGTGAAATTATAAGGGGACACTAGAGGGGGCGTGGTCGAGGGGCGTGGTACACTCAATGTGTAGGAAGCTGTAAGTGCACTAATCATGATGCAGTGGACTTAGTAACCCCCAGGTCACAGTGCTTCTTTAACCTTTTTACATAGAGTTGGCGAAATTTTTGCAAAAACTTTTGTACATGCCCCACAGATACAATTGCCTTGGTACATCTCTGAGCATAGTTCATCCAAGCATAGCAAAGTTGAGACGAGTGTAGTGCGCATGAATCAATACATTAGGAGCAGGAAAAGACTCTTTGAGCACACTTACGGTATCAAAATTGACAGAGAATTTAGGTAAACTAAGAAACAGAAAGATTTGTGCGAAATACCATAGATATGAAGAAAATTGGATAAAAGAAATAGACCTAAAGGGGCCAAGTAATAGACAAAGCGCAGCAGCCTATGAGAAGGTGTAAGAAAATATATGTTCATACAACGAGGTATGTCGGAAAACGTCTTATCAAATAAGATAAAAGTTCTGCTCATCACTTATCTCTATGCAGCAGGGGCCACGAAATAGGGGGCTGAAGGACCATGGCCCCCACTTTTTCAGAAAATAGTATCTTTTTGTATACAGGATGTATACCATAAACCGGCGTGCCCCCCCCCACTTACGAAGTCAATGCGCGGCCTGTGTGCAGAGAAGAAAAATTGATCCCACAACCTGTTTTAATTGGAGTTTGAAGACTTTCCACCCTAATCCATAAAGTGTTTATTCCATAAAGAGATAAAAATGCATAAAAAGAGAAAGAAGCACATAATACTCGCCAAGAAATTTTCTCAGTAAGGGTACAAAGCTACATTTTGAAACTTCTAGGGGGCTTTGCCCCACAGGCTTTCTTTCTCTTCGGGCCTGGATGGGCTCTGTGGGGCATCTGAGTCATGTTATTTTCTTTCTTGTGTGGTAAGTTTCTCAACGCAGTTGTTTGCTATAGTAAATATTGCAATATGGAAGAGGCCATGGCCCCGCAGCCTTCCTGGATCCACCCCTGTTCAGAAAGCAACTAGATTAGTGGCCAATGCCAAAATTTTCTAGAATGGGTTGAGTCTGGCTGTGTTTCTGAGATCAGAGGCAAGAAACCACAAGAAAACTTGCAAATATCTGAAGTAAAATGAGATGCCCATGGCTAAAAAAGTCGCCGCAATTTGGTCACGGATCCTCAGCAATCTTCCCTCACTAACACTGAAATGCAATAGCAGAATTTCTCTTGCAAATGTAGGGAAAGGGAGTGAGATCATTATGCATATCTAGACACTGGGAATAACCATAAAAGCTTGGAAGCTGGGTAGTCAGATTTTAAGGTTTTACAATTTTGACATTTTTATATGCATTTGCTTGAAGATATGGATTAGTCGGATATTAACATTTGGTTTTTTTTCTTTCAAATCCAAAGTTCTTTCAATTGCACGATTCAAACTCTAAAGTAAAAACTACGACCAATTGCAGAGATTTTGGAAAACAATTCCAATAGATTATGTTTTGATTCTCCTGCCGCCTATAAGTAGAATTAGATCCGAAATGCATGGTAAAAAAGTAAAATTGTTTTTATAAAAGCCCAGGCAGAAGATTTTAAATGCTCTATGTTGGTCGTACAACAACGTTGATGGTACTGTAGAAATATCGAACATAAGGTCTGCTGGCGAGTAAAATTTCAGGAAAGAGAACTGCATAATTTTTCAAAATTTAACAGCTTAAATGCTCTTGAAAATGCCCTTGCAGAAGAATAGTTTCGATGACTAGCATGCTGCTAACTGTCATGCCTCACAACATCCAACAATAAATTCTGTTTTCATGTGCAATTTTTGAAGCAATTGCATGATTCAAAATAAAGCTAGGCATACCTGCTACCAGTGAGTTTAAATCGGTTAAAAGCAATGATACTAACTGCATTGAAACGCGCTAAAAAACGAAAGTCACTAGGATCAAAACACATCCCAGAAAACGTACTAGAATGCGCAGCAGAACGGATTTCTGCATCTTTTGATAATAGTCTCACTCGATGAGGGTGTTTCCTGAAATATGGAAAGTAGCAAGAGCAACACCAATGTTGAATTTAGGACAACTATCTGAAATGAATAACTGCAAACCTACTTCTGTCTTCTGAAATGCCTCAAGATTATTTTAAAAAGTAGTCTATTATCAAGTTTTCGAATTCCTAGCTGTAAACAATCTCTTATCCGGAAATCAATTTGCCTACCGCAAACTGCATTGAATGAATACGTCGCTGTTGAATGTAACTGATACCTGGTTCAAGAAAATATGTGAAAAATGGAATTGTGACCTTGTTCCTGGATCTTGGAAAAGCTTCTAACACCATAAATTATGATAGACTGAATATGATAGCATTCAAAATGAGCTCACATTGTTTACATTGTATCAAACAGGTTGTAAACAGTATTGCTACTTTTAGTGGAAAAAGTCAGGAGGTCATTCAACAAAGGGTTGTGTTTGGGGCCACTTCTATTCATCCTTCATAATATTGCTTTTGAAAGGTCTCTATCAACAGTCTACAATATTATGTATGCCGATGACACAAGTATTTCCTTTTGTGTGAAAAACTCTTCGACAACATTTAAGAAACCTAGCAAGAGAGTTAGAGGGGATTATGGACTGCTAAGACAAAATAAACTAAATCCCCAAAATTGACAAATATGAAATCAAATGGGTAAAAAAAGACAGAATTTATAGGTGTTGCAATGCAGGTTTCGCCTCGAGCCAACAATTCAAAAAAGTTAAGGGAAAACTGAAAGCTGGAATCAATTCTACCAGAAAACACAGAAGTACTACCACAACCGTAATTTTCTCTTGTACACCAAGCACAAGTGCAAAGCCACCTGTGATATGAAAATGTAATGTGGGTCCAGTTGCCTGAAAAGAAGCCCTGCGCATTACAGAAGATCGGAATGGAAGCTATTTGGGGTTTATCTTCAACTTAAGTTGGTTACCAGTGAAAAAGTTACCAATGGGTTTTAATTGAACGGTAATGAAAAAAATGGGTTGCAACACTGGGACACCTATCCAACGGGGCCCTTCCCAGCAGGCATCGTCAGTCAAAAAATGGCAGAATATTCAAGATTTTGAAGCGCTTTAGAACATAGGCATAGAGGTACTCATGTTAAAGATAACTTAATGCTGGTTCAGATTTTCTATGGCAAATTGCTCAGAAATTACGTAGGAAGTATACTTGCTTAGCTCGAAACAGCCTAAAATTGACTGAAATGGTGTAAGATGCATGAAAACGAGGGAATTGTGTAGGTATACCTAGGAATCCTAAAGTACTTGAAAAGAAAGTGTATTATGAATAGTTCTCCCCTTTTATGCATTTAATTGCTATTTCTACATTGAATTACTTACAGAACAGAGAACAAATAAGCATTTGCGACTGCTCGCGCCTCCAAATCGATGCTGCTGCACCATGATCCTCATCCTTTGAAAGCATGTCAACGTGACAGCTACAGAATCTTGACTGATACAGAAAATAAATCTACAGAAATCTATTTATCTTACAGATAAATAGAAAATAAAGCTTGATATAACAAAGCCCTAATTCTGTTTTATTTTAAATTTCTGCTTTATTTCAAGTGGAAGGACATTCCTTGATTTAGCATTAGAAATCTAGGCCTTAAAAATCATAGTGTTAGTTTCATTACCAATCAAATGCTGAATTTTTTTCAGCATAAAAGCATTTAGAAGTGGTCTAGTAACGGCGTCATAACGGCTATTTGTCAGTATCATTTAATTTTGAATTTGAATAACCACTCGATTTTGAAGTTTTTCTCTTCCTCTTTGAAGTGATGTTAGCCAGTTGCTCATAAACTGCGTAGAAGATGAAGAGAACACCAATTTCTTGCATGTAATTGTCTTGGAAGATGTAATCGAAGAGGAGGATGAATAAAAAGTATTTCTGACATTTGGCACAGTATGTGTATTTTCGTGTTCCTTGCTTAATTACTAAACAATCCTGTTCTATTACATGCACACAAGCACAAACCATTGAAATTAGGTTGAAAAAGAGGCCTATTGTGCATCTCATATAGGCTATTTTTGCAGTAGGCACTCAAAATTTCCAATAACGCAATTATTGGTCGATTTTTCTAACTTTGTTTCTAATACAAAGATAAACTTTCATCAAACCTTGCCATTCCACCATGCAATTCAGGCTGCATGCCACGCCAATTAACAGCATAGCATCAGTTCGTTTACCTAACTGCACAAAATGGAGTAAGTCATCCTTATTCACCAAAGTCTCCTCTGCTTTAGCTTCAATGGCATATCAATCGCTTTTACCAGAACGAGACATTAAATCACAAAAATGAGGCTGAAAGCCCCACCTAACGCCTGTATACGAACAATTTTCAAGCTCAGCAGCCGAAAATTGACCAAGTGCACCTATTCTCATAAATTTCCCCCTTGGGGGACCCTTCCCTGTTCTCTGCCTGGTCTATATATCTAATAACCTTTGGGGTAGCTTTAAAAAGATTGATTTAGCTTTGTGTATATAAGATGCTAGTAGTCACTTAGATTCGCTTCATATTCGAATGGTTATTCACCATGTCCCATTTCAACACCCTCTTTCTTTCTTGTTAGCATCTTTTCCCGAAATTGCCTTGATAATTAAGAAAGACTGCCTTTCACTGGGCCATGCATGCATCCTTAGAGTCATAGTCATTGAACATGTAAGATAAGCTAGCGCAATGCATTTTATGCCTATTATTGAGGACAGTGGGGAATGAATGAATAGATACATTAAAAGTTGGAGATGAACTTCTTAAGCTTTCATTTGTGGTTGAGAGGATAAAATGGGCTATGTTTGCACAAATTTACGTTAATCATTTTCTTCAATTGCTGATGAATGCAGAAAAACATTACCCTGCGGAGGCTGTGGAGCAGCACAAACGCCACATGCTTTCGGGCAGTGCTTTTTCATCACATTTATCCAACCTGCATCTCTGCAAAGATTTTGCACTGAATTGCACCAACTCGAGAAGTCCTTGCAATCTACAAAACAGTTTATTATAGTCTTGCTAAAATATTTAAATCAATTCTGCACTATATGTTTAACTTCATTGAGTAAGTGCTTGTCGGAAAACTATTCTGTCAAGAAGGGCGTTCATTCAAGGGGAGCCTTGATCACGAAAAATAGTGCTTTAACTGTCATTAATTGTATACTGCAATTCTCTAAACAAACTTTATTTGGGATTTTCGAGGTATGACACTTGGAATATTTCAAGGTTGGAATATTTCAAGGCTGCTTCTTTGATGAAAGCACAGGGACATCGAAAATGGGGACATGAGGGGCAATGGCCCCCATTTGTTTCATAAAATAGCATCCCATACGATCTTCTACACTTTTTGCTGAAGAAAGTACGATAGATGACGACTTTCTACCTGTTCATATTACAAAAGCATTGAAATTGATGCTGCATTCAACAGTGGTGGCGTCACAGGGGAAGTGGGGAACTTGTCTACCTCCCTTGTCGAATAATTTTGGTTTTATTCAACTTAGATGGCGATCATTATTTATGACCGAGTATTCCTGACCCTGGCAACCAGGCCCCTCAACTTTCAAATCATTTGGCGACCCTGAAACAGATGTTGCATAGCTAGATACGTATATGCCATACTCTGCTGGAGAGTGAATTCTACGTACCTTGTGAATAAGCTTGAGGAAGCGTTACAGCTAACAAAAGAGCCAATACCTTCATTTTGCTTTCCGAAAACGAACTCCAGAGCACAGCTTTAAATGAAAATTGTGTGGAGGTTAGGTCCTTTTTATTTATGTCCTTATAAAATAGCAGAAAGTAAATTTGCCACAGCTGTAACAATAGGTGCAAAACGTTCATCAAAATTTTCCTCTCTTCCTTCATCAGAATTACCCAGCTGAAGCTCATTGATTGAGAAGTTATATTCTTTTTTTAGTGTCATCAGTGCAACTTAGACGAAACTTTTCCACATGATGAATGCATAAATTAACTATTGAAATTAAAATTGCTGCTAAGCAATCTTTGACTGAGGTACTATATGCATATTTGAGGAGCTGTGGAGTTGCATGGATGTATAGCACGATGCAAACACTCAGATATATGATCAGCCTTCCTAGAAAGACAAATAATTGACTTTGAATGTCAATAATTTGCGTCTGCCCGTCTGCTTAGCGGGCCTGCCCGGTCATGACTTGCCATTTTTTGCCAAATTTTGCCATTTTGGCGTATTTTTGAAGTCTTTTAGCTTCGAAAATCTGCTTGGCATCCTGATGCTTTTCTGGTTCTTTTTACAGTCTAAAAGTTGATGCCAAATTAATGCAAAAAATGACAATCTGACTTATCAAATTGATCGCATAGGTAGCAGTGCCTAACAGATTGGCGCCAAAGCTTATTGCAAAGGTACCTAGCAAAGGTACTTACCATTTTATGTACAGTAGAATTCCGAAAGAATGAATTTCAATGGGAAATGGAAAATAGTTCCTTATATCGAGAGTTTGTTAAATCAAAAATTGAGAAATTCGGAAGGTCCTACCTCGAATTCTAATACTGTCTAACGGTGGCCCATTTATGTATGATTTATTAACTTTGCTAGCAGAAAACTGACGTATACACGATGTTCTCTCTTTTAGCTAAACTAGGAGCCTTATCATTTGGTCTTAAAAAGGTGACTAGAAACCGTGATGTTTATGGAAGCTGAGATAAACAAGGCTTTTGAGATGTTTTAGAAGCTCAGGTTAGGAACTTAAAACAGTCTGTAGTAAAAGGTTGCTGTTTCTGTGTGAGCAATGAAATATCGTAGAGATTCTCAAAAATCATTCTAAGAGTTCTCAAAATCAACAGTAAGAGATTGCTGCCGCTTTCTCAACAACGTCTGCATGGTGTCATCTTGGTAAAAACAGGAAAAAATTACGTAGATAATTTCATTAGCGCTAAAAACAAATTAATCCCTACATGTTGTAGACTTTACGTTAACTTTAAATTTTCTGTGCTCGTAACTTATCTTGCACACCATTGGAAGTTTGATATCTGGAATTTTTAACTTGCTTTCTGTGATGTTTAGTGCCCTGAGTTCGTTATATTAATCTATTTGGACTGACGCGAGAGAAAAATATTTGTTCGTGGAACTGAGCGCTCATTGTACCGAAGGCTCGTTATACAGAGATGATTTTAATGGAATGTTTAAGATTATATCTTACTACAGAAAATCCAAATAAATCGTTACACAATGAAAGCTGATATTATCTATACATGATATAACCATCATTTATTCGTAGTACTAGAGGTTATAGCAGGAAGGCTAAACATTTTGTAATTAACTTGGCTCTTTTTCCCAACTTTGGCGTAATTCTGGCCCGGTATGGCGCCAAGAAGGACGGGGGGCTGACTCTTCCGACGAGGGGGCTAAAATACTGTTAAAAAGATACTATAACTGGAAAAATTCTCTAAAAAAAATCGTTTTTCACCTTCCGACGGGTGGCTATCGTCTTCCGACGAGAGACTAAAGCCCACTAGCCCCTCCCTTTGCTCCACCTCTGTTTCTAGCTATTTCTAATATAAATCTTTTTTACACCTCCGTTTGGTGCGTTTAAGGTGCATGCGTCTGGTAACCCTGTTTGTCACTAACTACGGAATATTGCGAATGTATTCTGTAAATACGGTCTACCAGTCTTGACCAACCCAAATTTATTTTTGGGGCGTTTAGACTTATAGAACAAGCTATTGTATTGAATATACAAGAAAGTGGTTTAGGTTTTTAAAATGATTTTAACAATTGGTTTGGTGTTGGTGGCCAACTTAATGGCTCTTTCTTTTTTAGATTACTCCAAACAAGTCAAGCAAAGGCTCCTAAAAGATTATTTTCTCTACGGTCGAGTCCCTTTGAAGCTACATTTACATAGGTAATCGGGCCAAGTTGAAAGGAAGAGGCAGGAAGCTTCCCTGTAACTTTCTAAAATGAAATTAATTCCTGGAAAGTATCCTTCAAATGTCTTTTAAGATGACTTTTACACCTTATTAGTGGTGCTTCAAGAGCTTCATAGTGCTTCAAAGTACTGGCTTATCCCTTGAAATTTTTCGAGGAGCTCTATCATATCGTAAAACTCTTTTTCTCCTAGCACTTTCCACTTGAACATATAATCAAGACTCTCAAGAACTCTAAGCTTTACTTTTTATCTCATCGTCTTTTTTGGCTCATTGCTTACGTGAGTCAAAGCATTATCCTAACACTTATGAAAAATACGTCATTTGCCAATGAATCGTCACGTTCCATCATTGAAAAGGATTCCTAGTCTTTTTGCAGCTTCTTAAAATATATCATCTTCATCTAAAACTCTTTTTCCCCGGTTAGCATCTTTGCTGAACTTGCTCACGGCAGCATGGAAGCCCCCATGGCTGCATTCCTCTTATCTTAGCTTAGTAGTCCTTTTGTACCGGCCTTAATTTAGCATCCGCCCTTGTAGCCCAAGGAAGAAATTTGGTCTACCGATACTTTAGGCCACGATGTACGTCATTCAAAACAATGCAACGTTTAAAAGTGATAAGGAGATTATTTACGCCCTTCTCGCAAACTTTTTATTTTTATGTACTTCTAATCATCAATCCAAAGAACTGTTAGTGCAGATCTGTGTGTCTTCCTTTCAAACACATTCGTCAAAATCTTTAAAATAATCGCTGCAATCACCATATTCAACAAAAATTTGAACTTCTTCTGTTTCTTCAATGCTTTCGAATTTGAATCCCACAGTCATTTTTGCTAATTGATCATTGATAAATGTTTCTATTTTCTGTAAAATGAATTTATTTTGGCAAATAAGGTACATTATAATTGGAATCTTTAGACTTCCTAATGGAATAGGAGATGACTTAGGCTGTCATTGGCACAGTATGCAATAAATTGTAACCATTTGGGCATATACTAAAGATATCTTTATTTCATAAATAAAATGTTTGTATCTTCTCATTTCTGAACCAATTACTTATACTTCTGATTCGCGTATATTTGGATGTATCAGGATCTCCATCTTTCACCTCCACACCCCAATAACCAAACAAAAATAATTCAGAGGACACCCTCTCTTGATGACGTGATAAATGAATGGCCCCTAACACAAGAGCTGCAAACACCTCTTAGGAAAAATTAATGCCATTAGGGGGCTCGTGTAACCAATAAAGTACTCAATTTTTCTGCCACATATGAAACGTGCTCTTTCGGCCTTTTTTCGTGGAAGATCTCTTCTTATTTCATTTGTGTCTACTTGAAGCTCTTGTTCTTGAGTCTGGTCTTAAATGTAATTTCACAAGACTTATGTTTGGCGAGGGAGGTCTTTAAATTCTTTTGGCAAGTGTAAATTCTATTGAATTAAAGTAAATGGAGAAAACAATAAATATTTGGTACAACCTCAAAAATAGCATTCATTAATTTCAGCTCGAACTTGCTTTTCGAATAATGAATCAATTTTCAGTTGTGATTTGTAACATTTTGTTTCTTCAAAAAGCCTTTCCTCTCTAGCTCTTCGATCTTTAGCTATCTGCTCAGCATGCATGTTTAGTATAGTAAAAAATTCATTTGCTTTTACAATAGTGTCTTCGTCAAATCATCCTTCCTTGAGTAGGTTCCGGACAGGTGCTCATGAATTGCAATAACATATACATGCTAATCTATGGAATCACAACAACACCCATTTCACTGACAATTATAATTGATAATTGATAATAGATAATTATCTGACAATTCAGAACCCTATTACTGACGTTCCATGGCCTTTATATATATATTATGTACCCCTTTTTGTAAAAATTCACTGATAGTTAAATTTTAAATAATACCAATACAAGTTCATAACACAAACAAACAAATTCTGAATCCATTCCCTTTTCTTTCCCTGAATCCTCTTTGTAAATACACATTTTATTTGATCGAACAAAGAGGAAATTGAAAACTCGTGTTGAATATGTTAATGTCAGTATATAAGAAGTACAAGTTAGCACAACTACGTGAACCATAGCTTCACTATTCCATACCCATGGGCACTTACAAATGGCAGCTACATAAAAAAGGTAGTCCCGTATACTTTTGTACATAGGGGAGTGCCTGTTAGACAGAACACTATGCTGAGCCATCGGCATGTGAGGTAGGGTGGCCAGTTCCTTTCATCGCCGCCTTTATCTCCCCAGTGCTGCCACCAGGTACCCATTCGCTGCTGAAGTGAACAGTGAGTGAGCATTCAGTCAGGGCATCGAGTCGGGCTCGAGCCGTAGACCTTCCGCATGGGAGGCATGCACTCTAACCACTATGCCATCTCGCTCATGGCAGCTACATACTTGGCTCAAAATGGAAAATACTTTTTGTATATGAAAGTAAATATAGAAGGGCCCCAAGCACTTTCATAGGATGGAATTAGTAAGTATTTAGTTCTGGTAACAGTACCTTGCCATCTTTAGGCAATTTGTTGCTTCTGAATAATAGCAACCCTTAGAAAATTAGGATGCAATTGTGATGGTTGTGACAAAAATTTCTACCAATGCATAATTTTGCAGCCTATACTGCTATGACTGGTAAGCTGTACAAAAATATAACAATCCCCAAAGTTTGTCGTTAATCTTTCCTCTCGTCGATTACACATTTTTTCCATGTTTCTTAATTTTTTATCATTTAATGTTTTGAGTTCGTTGATACAACAAGTCACATCTTCATCTGTTGTCAGTTAAATGGGAAAAAACTTTCTTTGCTTGGCATAAAGAAGTTCCTGAAAAGCCTGAAGGGTCATAAATCCATACTCCTCATTCTCGAAGAAAAAACTGCTTGAGAGCTGGGCCATATGAAAGAGAGATCAAAGTTCTGTGTCAAGGCCCATCACAATAGGTTGGCCTATTTAAGTGCTTAACATCATCAAACTGGCATTACAAATATTCTGTGCTTGACCCACCAATGCGTGGATTCCATCGCAACTTGTTTCCCGCCACTACCAGTAGAAAAAGTCACTCAGTGGATTACCTTACTAATCAATTTCGATTTCATAATAAACAGATTAGAGGTTCATAAATAGCAGAAGAACTTCGAAAAATTTGTAATCACCTATTTTATTAGCAAAAGAGAAAGATCCAAAGTATCTGTATTTCAGATGTACTTGAGGAAAATTTGTTTGGAATACACAGCTAGCAAGGCTACCTGGATTGGTACTTTCATTGGACCATATGTTATGTTGCCACTTCAAATGCAATGTACTCTTAAGTGCCAAATAAATGGGGGGATCCTTATAAACAGGGGGTCGGAAAAAATTCCAACATTTAACAAACGGGATGTCAAAATAAACGGAAGTGTTGGAAATTGAGAAAAGGCTTTAAATGTTTATATAAGGACGGAAAGAACAAAAACAGGTTGTCATAAAGCATAAAGCTAAAATATATACAGCAGTGCGCTATTTTGCCATGAGAATTTGGTGTAAATAGTGCTAACAAAGAAAGGAAATGAATTGAGAGGTTTATACAAAATTAAAATTCCTTAAAATTAATAAACGGGGGTCCTGATAAGATCGGGGGGTAGGAAAAAGAGTGAAAAATTAATAAGCGGAGGGGGGACGTTTATTTGGCACCTGAGAGTAGATACATGCAAATTCCACATTGTCAATGTAACATAGTTTTCATGTAGCACTGTTTGCAGAATGACCCCATGGCAATGTGCCTTGTTATCTGGCTTCGATATTGCTCATGCATGTGAATCAGGCTGGAATATTTGCAGCTTAGGCACCAAGTTTTTTATGATTGAACCATAATCATATATTTCTGCTTCTTTCATCCATTAAGTCCCATTCTTGTATGTAATTCATACAATTCATTTAAGGGTCTTCTTAGACCCATTTGCATAGTTATACAATGAGTAGGTTTAGTATTCCTCATTATTTCATATAGAAGTTAGCAAAGTTTGCTAGCTTTGGTGCAGTTTGATGAGTAGAGCTGACCATACCAAGAAAGAGCAACAGAAGTTAGCAATATTTACCACATTTCTGCAATGGTTCTTCATGGCATTATTAGGTTCCTCACTAGTTCCTTAGATCAGACATCTGTTGCAATCCATCTTCCTTCAGTGTTCAGGTTCAATAGTGCTGAGATTAAGTCCTTAATGAATGTTCATAATCCCTGATCAATTAAAATATATACTGGAACGTCTGCTAACCATATGTATAAAGCCATAACAGTTTTCAAAAGACTAAGATTTCTATGTTTCTGAAATTCTAAATCTGAACATCTGGAAAACTTTACCAACAACTAAAAAGGACCCTTTTTCTATATCTTAGGTCCTTGGAATGTAGCGATGTTGTACCCCTTTCCCAGTGATTTTGTGGATATGCATGATATACATTTTCTCATCATAGTGCACCCGTCAGGGGTAGATTACTTACTGGCTTCAGGTGAAGCCTTTAATTTCTCATTGACTCCATTTCAGTGTTCTATGCCTAGCTTTCTCATAATGTCAAAGGTGTTCTTCTATAATTTGAAATCATGAAAACTGTCAATCTGTATGAGTAAGCATATAAGTGTAGTAGAGAGGGTGGTGGAATCTGTTTCATTTGGGCAATTTTTCTGAAGGAGAAATAGGATATTTGGGCAGCTATTCTGATTGCTCTCCAGATCTCTTTTGATCTTTTGGGTAAAAATTCTACAGCACCCCTAGAATTGAAGTTCTCATACGCTCAAGGGAGTAAATGACAGTTTGCATTTCTTGAGAGGTTGTAATATTTAAAATGAAAAGGTTGTAATATTTACTATGGGAAATGAAATATTCTGTAGATGTTTTGATGGGGTCTGAAAATTTAGATGAAAATTATGTAGGGTTAGAATTTTTCAAGGAAAATTTTATCATTCCTTCCGCCCCAATCCCTGGCATTAATACTGACCATTCCCTTAATCACAACATCAGCGCATGTAAAAATACGTCTCTATGTCCAACCAATGTGGAGCTACACACCTTTTCCTTTACAAGAACCAGTAAAACTGAGAGTCAGGCTGGCTGTTCTCAATTTTTCACAAATTTTGAGACTGAATTGTTCTTACTTTGCTTTTAAATTAAAATCGTGTAGGCCATTGAGAAATACAATATGGAAGAGAACATTCCATGTTTTGGTTGATTGAGAGCCAACTGGTACAACAAAGATGATCTCTCTTGCATATTGATTGTGCTTTTTTAAAAATTTTATAAGCAACTATGAATAGAAAATGTTAGCAAAGTATCTAGCCTCGTTAGTAGCAACTGATTTGTGAAAATCAAAGAAAGAAAGTTTCAATGCTGACAATTCTTCTCAGATTAACAAGGAAAGGACCTTTCATGTCCGTTTGTTAATGGAAAGCTTCTGTATCGTTTTTCAAACATACATTTTACGACAAGGCTTCAGGCTCAGCCTTTTTCTTTATTTGCTCTTACTTTCCGACCAAATTTCAGGCTCGTGTTTTAACAATATTTTTGTGATAAAGAAGAATGTAAATATTAAGAAGAATGACGAATGTCAGAATCGATATAGCCAGTTTCTAATTAATTAAAATGATATAATATGAATACAATGATGATACATTAAAATTGTATTTATGGAAATTGATAACAAATGAACTGTACTAACGGCTACTATTTTGAATATTGCGTAGCCTCTGGCTAGCTATAAGTCAACGGACTTTCTAGTGAGAATTTAAATGAATTGCTTTGAGCCAACATCTACTGCTATTTGGCCATATTCGCTGTAATTCAGATTGTAAAATGCAACCCTTTGCTACCATCATCACCATCATCATACGGTTAGGTTGTTGAAAAGATCTGTCGTGGCACCCTAACAGAATCTCCGCCTATTGTTTTTGTCTTCTGTCTCCCTAACTGCTTTTGTAATGGTGATTCCCGCACTGTTTTAAATTTTTAATTCAAATCTCATTTTGGGCCTTCCACGTTGTTTGCTTTCGAAAAACCATTCCAGTGAGAGGATCGTAACCTAGTTCTTTATTTTATTACATTCAACAAAAGAGCGCTTCAGTTTATCGATATCTTGCAGTAGGCTTGGCTTTCTCCAAAGCTTGCCACAATATCTACTTATTCAGCTTGAAGACATTATCAGCATAGAAATGGATTTTATCAAACAGTGAACATTTATGTATCACTAAAAAGGTCTCGTTGCTCTCTCTCAAAAAGATTTATATATCTATGAAATTTTTCTGAGATGTTTGGATAAAAACAAAACTTTAACATGTATGACGTCATCAAAAACCCACTTGAAAACAGACTGGTCTAATAGTATAAACAGGGCCAGGGCATATTTTAGAGGGGTTTTTTGGGGCAAATGCCCCAGTAGGCCCCTCTTCGTGCCCCAGTAATAACGTGGAAAACAGCATATTTGCCCCAGAAAATGGGCCCCTATGATCTAACCACCGAAGTATATTTCTTTGTGATTTAGCATATTTTCAGTCACCAAGTATACTTCTTTGTCACTTCATCGTCTCCGTTTTCTTGC
>WIPJ01001320.1:7858-23975 GCA_018155075.1 Cassiopea andromeda | reverse complement strand
TATCCAAGTAGCCACCTGTAGACTACCTTTGTAAAGTGAGGTTTACAGTTGCATGTTTAGATGGAATATAACATTAACGTTTTCATATTATAGGGCCCTTGATAACCAGCATTTTTGCTGAAGGGTTCCCCTCATTAAATAAATTTTTAAAATAAGAAAAGAATAAATAAAAATATTATATTAGCAATTGATAGATGTTACAGAAAGCTTCGCCCATCCGTCAATTTGCATATATGAAAGTGTAGCAATGAGAGGGCATACAGCTGCGAATAGAATCACTATCTGGTGCTGTATCAAGATGGTCAAAGATACTTGGGATTCATTGAACTTACATACACACTTACCTCAATATTACGGTTAACAAAGCACGATGTTAAGGCAGGAAGAAGTCCCACAAAAGGGGCTGGAATCTAATCCAACTTCAATGGAAAGCTAGACAATGGTATCATAACAGGTGCTTGTAAAAGGATGGAAGAAATGGCTGTTACAAAGAGAACCCATAGGCTATAGCTTGTTTGATTGAGATATAAATAACATTCATGTTAATCAGAAATTAATTGATTCGAGTGAGATTCATATATTATCTATCTCAATCAGTAGGTTAACAATAAGTTATGTGGTGTTCCTCCTCCCTGAGAAAGTGAGTAAGTTCTCTTAACCGGATCTCATGATTCCATCTATCCAGGCTCGGAATTCTGAAATCCTTGCAAAGACGGTGTAACTCTGACTTGAATCACAGGTACCAGGTCCCCAGCTTACTGCACCATGGAGTACCCATCTACCACCGATGTAGCAAACAAGTGGGCCACCACTGTCTCCTTGACAACCACTGAGTTTAGACAAGCCTCCATCTCCAGCGCAAACCATTTCCTTTGTGATCTGAAAATGATGAAGATAGTTTGCTGAATTCAGAAACGAACCCTTTTGTTCAAGCAACTTTTTCTCCTGGTATGTTATTCTCCACAATTTTTGCTTGCGCTAACGCTCTTTTAATCGGTTTTAATGGCCGCTCTGCTATAATATTTTGATGATACACCCTTTTATGTCTTTCCATATAAATCCTGCTCTCTACCACCACCTTGCAATATAAGCTGCATACTCTTTGGCATCAACTATAGGGGGCCCCTCAATTGCAAAGTTTGAATATTCCATAATCGATTTCCATTTACTGAACCCCCCTAACTAAGCACTTTTGAAGAAAGTCTAGTGTCATATTTGTTGATACAAGGTTTTTTGGGTTCTCTATTCCGAATTCTTACACTTCCAAGCAGAATGAGTACAGAAACTCACAAATTTACTATATAACGCAAAATGACTTCCAACCACAGGTCCTTCATTTACAGTTATTTGTAAAACCATTGTCTTTCCCAGGGGAATGGGCCCTACACTAGCCCCATCGAATTTATTCACACCCCCACCCTAAATAAGGATTAAACTCAAGGTTTACGTAAATAAAGTGCATTTGCTTTGTGAAAGTAAATAAACATTAACAATAAATAGTTGCGGAGATGTCCTAAAAGTAAGTAATACATAACTGGCATTAACAGCGTTTGTTAACCTTTCGCCAGGACTACGCAGGAAAGGCTGAGATGAGTGAGTTCTTCGAAAACACAGCAATTGTTAATAATCAATCAACGAAATATATTTTAGCAATATAAACTAACGAATTATGAAGGGCGGCCAACTTTAGAGCGCGAACCTTTACTATAAACTTCGGCTAAACGTCTTCTACAACTTTACCTTAAAAAGGTAACTTAGGCTCCTACCTTTTTAGATTGTTTTCTTCAAGACGTTCTCTCTACTCTAAACTTGGCACTCCCGTTATGAAACTAATAATACTAATTTAGATTAACCAATAAAATAATAGAACAAAATTAAAGTCAACACAACAACAACAATCCGCAGCGAAGCATAGTCTATAGTTTACTAGAAGCGCCCTCTTAGCGTCACACGTTTGTCATTAACAAATTGCAATAATTAGAAAACGTTTGAGTCCTCAGACTGTCTACTGAACATTGACCCCCAGCTATTAACAGCCCCCTGTTATATTGATTGAGGAAAGGCTATACCCACTTCAATTTATGAGCACCTCAAATTTGTTTCTTTTGCAAAATGTCAACCCCCAATACTTGCCAAAAGTCCCTGGGACATTTTCAAAAAGTTATGAAAAACTATAGCTTTCTCAGCATTTCAATCACTACGCCTTATACGCACCCCCCTTCCCCCTAAAACAATTTTGGTCTGCTCCTGAGACATTTGGCGTTATTTTTCCGGTACCGCATGTACTTCACTCAAAATCCAACATTGTTTAGGGGGAGGGGGCCGAATGTGCCGTCCAGATTAATAATTTGCAAAGTGCCCCAGGACTTTTGGCGGGTATTGCCCCTTACTTTTCGGTGCCATAAAGTATAAGAAGTGGGAAAAATGAAACAATTGCAGTTAAAGAAGATCGTTATATAGTATGAAGCAGACCGAGAGGCAAATCATACCTAAATATCTTCAGGCGTGACGCTAGGAGAGGGCTATGGAAAGTAATAGATCTCTTGTTGGAACCTGATAGCTCTGCTGTACGAAGGTGACTGATTCTTGTTTCAGGTGATTTCTGGCACTTATTGCACATTCCAACTACAGTTTAGACCTCTCGATGGAAGACTCAGCCTCCAGTCGGATAATTTCCTGCGATACCCTTCACTTCAACCACAGCTCCCTATGTAACATTTCAATCATTTAAGTATTTTTAGTCTAACATTTCCTTCTGAAAGGGCTTGGAGATCCTGTTGAATCATCTCCACTCCTCTGCTCTATACTTAACCATTATTATAATGATCGGGGGTCTGGAATAAGAATGTTCTTGGTAGGTTTTTCCAAAAATTAGTAAGCAGTAGGTGATATTTTATTTGGGACTCAAGAGTACGTATCTCTATCCAATAAACATCTTATCTAAAGTCTTTGAAATTTTTCTAGCGCCCCGAAGCTAAAAGAAGAAATGTGGTGTAAGAGAAAAAGGATGGGGCTCTCTTCTCTCAAATGATGTCAATCAATCGATATCACTCACCTGAATTCCTGAAGTTGCCGTGTTTAGATATGAGCATGTTTGTTGCGACACGACCGAAAGTTTTCCCTGTTGCAAGAGGTAATGCATTTTTCCTTGGTGATGAATTTTTCCCCAACCTGTTGAAATAGTAAGCTGATACATAAGGTCACATTCACACTAGCTCATACCGGATTCAAAAGGTCATACCGGATTCATCTTGTATCACATTCTTGACCGAATCCGATATCAAAATTTTACATGTTCAAACTACATCAGATTCAGTTTTAGACCTTGTTCACACTACTCCGCTGTCACGGCTTGAAAATTGATTGAAGCTCGAAAAAAAAGCTGACTGTAGCTCAGAGAGAGCTTCCGTAGTGACAATGTATTGGCTTCATGCATTCACACTAGCTCAAAAGTGATCCGTTATCGAAAGTAATCCAAGACATACCACTTTCTCAGCGGAGTGATGTCACTCCGCAAAAGTAATACGGAGCACATAGGATTCATCCGGTATAGTGTGAATGGAAGGCCTTTCTAATATAGGCAGTAATCCGCTATATGATGAATCCGGTATTGTGTGAATGGGGGACTTAGTTTCTTATTGTGGCTTGCACTCCTCTACCTAGAGCAAAGCTCCAGTACAGATATAATCAAATTTCATCCCTGTAGGTTCCGAATAATCATGACTCTGTTATGAAGCGCAATTGGAGACAAATCTTTTCTGGGGGGAAGCTAAAGGGAAAAATTTCTTAGCACTTCTGTACACTATTGTTTCCTGTGTCAACTTTTCCCAATCGCTCTTGCAACAAGCTACTATTACCCTAACCAAGTGTTTTTGATACATTACCTTGACACTATAATTGTCTTTCCTCATTATTCAATACTGGGCAGTGAGTCCTCTTCTCGATATCTCTTCACTTGGAGCCTTTTTCATCTTCATGACCCTAAAAATCCTTCTTTAAATCCACATTTTAACTGTATGTGTTTCATTTCTAAAGTCATTCTTGGCCGTCCATAGTTCGCATTCATAGATGTTCTAAGTGTCACGCATTGTTCCATTGACACATACAACTTAGGACAGTTTCACGATTGCACACATGGAAGGGAAGTTTTCACAAATTTTGCACTAATACTAGATTAATTTACGCTACTTTTAAATTACAAAAAGTGCGATTTTGATCTGTCGGTAAAACACCATGCAGGAAAGAGAATGGTCATGCTTTGTGTTCAATTCAGGGACATTTCGTAACCCATCAGCGTACCCCTCTCCCCAAGAAAAAGGTAGAATTCTCGCTTGCCTAGCATCAATGTTCGAGAAGAGAGAATACTCCGTCCCAATTAGAAAATGTCTCATGCATTTCCAACATTGAAACTTGACAGGTACATACGTATAATAGCTTTGACCACCTAAGAAATTTTAAATGTTTATTCCTCTCTATCATACTCTTACTCACCACAACCTTATCTCAACCATCCACTGCTTTCTTGGCATTCTTTTCATCATCACTCAATCGTAGTTCTCAGATTTATTAAATTTTGAACTGTCTTCACCTTAGTATCCTGCATCAATATCTTCCTTTTCCCGGTTTCCTTACTCTCCTTTACCACCCTTCTATTGGCTATTACCTACCCGCCTTCTTAGTCTTCTTAAAGAGGCCTCGTTACTGCTGGGGCATCTTGTCGTTTCTCTTCATTAGTTCGCTCTAACAAAGGTTGTAGAAAAGACTTTAAAAGTGTAGGAGCATGGCCATTAAAATAGTAGATAAGCTAGGGATGTTGCTTTCCGATGTAAGTTAAAGCGTTATTTTCAAAGCTTTTTGAATATGAACAAAAAGGTAAATGGTCTTTTATGGTGCCTTTTTATAGAATAAGTGTGAAAAAATAGTCTAATATATCATATCAGGCTCCGATGCCCCTTTCATTTCATCTCATTTCATTTCATTTTCATAAATATATTTGTTGTTGGTAGACTAAAAATAGCTTTATAAACTAATTAAAACCAACGTAAGAGAATCCTAACGAATCAATGACTTGATTAACATGGAAAAAAATGAAGTAAAATAAATTAGAATAAGATTACTAATGACTAGTTTCTGCACATGTTACACGTGCAATGAACTTCATTCCAGGAATTGATTTTTTGTTTGAATAGGACTAAGTTCTTTGCAGTTTTAATTTCATCACTAGGGCTATTCCAGAGTAGACTGCTTTTAAATTTCAATGAATTTGTACCAAATATCTGTGATCTGGTATCAAATCTCTGTGCCCTGTTTTAGTGTAAAGTCCTCTTATCCATTTATCCTCGCTGTCTTATTTTAGTTTACTCACTGGTACTTTTAAATTGCAAGTGATGTCATTATGTATTTTGTGACAAAATGTAGTAAGATTATGGATATACTTATGGTGGGGGGAGTCTGGGGGTTTGAGCCCCCCAATGTGCATGAAGCTGCAAGAAAGTAGGTTATGATGCAATCATGATGCAAGGGATGACCTATCCTGATGTTCCATGAGTCTTTTAGTCATTTTTTGTACTTATAGTTGGTCAAATTGTTGAAAAAAGCCATCCCTCCAAGGAAGTTGCTTAGACATACTGTTGACAATCTAACTACATCCTTTCATAGAGCAAAACAAATTTAGTTGAAAACGGTTCTAAAGTCTATTTTGTCCTTGAACATACAAGACAGTTTTGAGTGGCTGTACTTACGTGAAAGCACAACCATTCAAAGTTGTTTTGTATGCCATAGAATTTACAATACATCGCCAAAGAGCATTTTGAGCAAGGAAATTTTGAAAGCTTTGAAAAGCACTGGAAGTTTGGGAGTATTATAAAACATTGCTCAACACCACCAAACATGTAATGAATGTATGCTTACATTAATTTGAGGGGCCTCCTCCCATTTGCAAAAGACCGAAAGCTTCCTCTATTCTAGATAGTTATTTGTGTTTTACCAGAGGGTGGGTTGCCTAACGTGAGAAGTCTATTGAAGTAATTTTAGCCTAACTATGATCACGAAAACTGCCTTAAAAATTGCAAATTCCTCTCTATTTAACCACTTACTTTGCCACACAATCACTTGAGATCCAAAGTAAAGAACACTTGCTATCACCCTAGTCTGTTCGAGAATCATCTTACTAAGGGGGAAGTGTGAATTTATAACGATTGTTTGTAATTGAACTATGCTTTCCATTGAAAATAACATGTATCATGGACTTGCTTATCACTTGAAATCTGACATTTTAGAAAAATTTGCTTCATAAACTCTGTTACCTGTGATGTAGCAGTTTGTGCCCACTGCAACACTTGCTCCTTGTTGTGGTAGGCAAGCAGCGCTCACATATTTACCAAATTTTGCAGCACGGCTAAGCTTCAAAACTGCAATGTCATTGTTGATGGTTTGTTGGCTGTACGATGGATGTTTAAAAATTCTTTCAACAACAATGTCTTCTTCATCTCCATCAATGGTACTAAAGTCGTGCTCACCAACTCTAACAAGTAATTGATCTGTTTTATTGAAATTACTAAAATATGTTTTCATTGTTCAATAAGAAAGGCTGACTTGGGCTGCTTTTTCTATAAAATGCAGATACAATTTGCCTAGCTACTCTGTAACGTCAAATAAATGAGTATCGATGAGCATTTCTGGGGTCGTTCTTTACAGCTTTAATCGACGAGTCTTGATAACTGGAGGAGGTGATAAACTTGTTTCATTACATAGATGAAAGTTAGAAGTGTCTGTACTCTCAGAGATCACTAGGTTCGATGTAGTTTCTGACTCATGAAAAGCGCCATCCAGAGACTTTAGAGGGCCTGGGACAAAAGACCAGTATGTTGAAAATGTTTCAAGCTTACATGAAACATGTTTTTAGAAGAAACAGATGGATGGATTGCAAGCTGCAGCTAATGTATGAATTAAATAGCCTGTACGTGCCAATGTTAAGACTATTTTAGAAGCTTTTAATTGAACATACGACTACAATAGGCTGTAATGTAGCTAATTACAGAAGCTAATTTGGCTTATTATAAAGCCAATTGCACGCCATCTTACCTGACTTTAAATGTGCTTGGTCGCCACTCTTTGCCATCAATGCAGTGTGCTGCTGTTACGACAAAATTAGGAGACACCAATGTTCCACCACACATTTCTTCTCCATTGTATCTCAGTAGGATTTGCCATGGCCAGGAGCCCTTCGTTGCATTTTGCCCGGCAATAACTCTGCTTCCTTGAACTTGAGGCATTCCACATTGGCCTATAATAACAAATCATGAAGTATCTAGCACAGCTAGTCATCAAGGCCATTTGTTTCCTTAGAAACTGGAGTGGAAGTACTCCCCAAATTCCTAAACATTGCCTTGGGTAAATGAGATTAGACGCCAATAAAATTATCATCTTTTATCAAAAGGTTATAATGGAAGCGAAAATATCTTTATCTATTGGCAAACTATCAAAGAAGCAGGATAAGGCTTGAATGAAATTTTTCTCATAAAGGAGCATAACTGAATTCTGGAGCTTATAGTCAGACGGATACCAGACTTGACTCCTTGCTGCGTGTCCATAATATATTGCCAGTACACTAGTCTGCACGCTTTCCCGTATTGGGCGTGCACAATCATTGCAGTAGTTTTCTGGCCACGTATTTGAAGAGGCGAATAATCAACAACTTTAGATTATTCGCAAAAATTTCGAACATTCCAGCGCTTTACCTCGGATGCTCACCACGAATTCTTAAAAATTGAGATTGTCCACGCAGGAAACAAACTTTCCAGTCTGGGATGGATAGGTGAAATGATTATGCACATTTGGTTGAAAGCATTGCATTTAGAAGAGAGGAAGGCATCAAATCTAGGCTAATGGCTAATCAAATCACTTTTTGGCTGATCAATCAAGATATGGAGGCATCTCGAAGATTCATGATATTCAGGGTTATTAGCAAATTTCAAGTGACGACCATTTTGAAACAGGAATTAAAATGATTTTATTTAAAGTAGTGGGAAAATGGTATATTTGCCTGAAATTTAGCAGAGGAAAATGTATTGTTGGGATTACAAAGTCTAGATGTAAAGAAATCTCTAGCATTCATTATTTTCGAAGTTACAAGCTATTTCCAAAATGGGAGCCATGTTGAAACCGGAAAAGAAAAGAGGTTATTAAAAGCAGTGCTAATATTGGATGTTTTTTATTATGAGCTTTCTACTTTGTAGCTGCTAAAATAGAGTGAATTACAACTCTTTGAAATCTACTCAATATTTACTATGTATGCAATCCAACAACCCATGACAACCGGAAGTGAAATTTATTACAGTACGATAACGACAACAGTTTAAGCTAAATGCTCCGATTAGCTTCCTAGCTCACCTGTAGTTTTAACAAAAAACATTAATTAACTTTATCTTAAATCATAAATGCGTATTATATAGTAAAATAGCATCAGTAGTGCTTACAAACATCAGTACAATCACAAAGAGGGAATATTTCAACTATATCTTTATGCATGAGCAATAATATCATTAATGATGATAATTTATTTATTTAGAGTTGACACTTAATAGCTCAATATGCATTAAATACCGCAAATCCAAGTCAACTTCTAAAGGTGAATACAGAGCAAGCAACATTAAATACAAGAACTACGAACTACAAAATTAAATAGGCGTACACGGCGAAAGATAGGACCAAGATGTAATGTATGTTTGATGTAGATATCTGAATCGGAAAGAAACTCTTATCACAGGAATCCCAATTGTGGTATAAATACTCTGCATAACATGCATATGCAAGTCAGCACCCTTCCCATTTTTAATATCACTTTAAAACTCATTAACAGTTTGGGTATTCCTAATTTGTTGAGGTAGTGTTACCCAAAGATGCTGCCCTCTATATTTGACAGTTTTAGTTCTGTAACCCACTGTTCTTACTCTTGGAAGCAAAAGCTCATTGTTGTTTCTCAGGTTGTGAAAGACAGGACGCCCTCAAAAATCTCCTTCATGAAAAGGGAATTAGGTTTTCTTTCGTTTCAACAGTTATAATCATAAGGGTTTGTAGGTTTTTACATGCATATAAACTGAGCAATCGTTTTCTAGCAGAAAATTAAGGGTAGATTGATAATCTTTGTGTGCGATTCTCAAATCTCTTTTCTGTATTTGTTAATCTTATTGTTTAAATGTCCACTATGGAATATCCAGACTAATGGACAGTATTGGAACTGGCTGATCAAAAAACGTCTCATTAAAATTCTTCATTTATTAGGGTCCATCTATCCTGATATTCGAACGAAGGCAAAACGTTTGCTACCAACCTTTTTCAATAACAGTAACCCCTATATTAGACAGGTTTACTAGTATCATATGGTAACTTTTATGTCTACTGGTAAGGGCCACCAAAAGTACTATTTCCCCGAAAGGTTGTAACTAAATTGCAGGTCAAAATGAAATAACTTTTTTCAATGAACCTTGTAAACGGTGTAAATATTTTAGAGTAAATGAATAACGAAAAAGCAAAAGACTGGTGTTAATAGCGTCAAAATAGTCAAAAGACTGATGTGAAAGACTAATGTTGGTTTACAAAACTAGAGTTATGCTACCATCTGCTAAAAAGGATTGCATTCCTACCACTCAAAAAAGTTTTGTTGTTTATGTAAGCCGTATAAATATATACTTGTAAACCGTATAAATAATTTAGAATAAATGAAAAACGAAACAGCAAAAGACTGATGTTAATAGCCTTTAACAGGTTTTAAAATTTTAGCTTGGAGCTCCCTAAAATCAATTTCTAGGTCCTGGCCCACTGGGCTCATTCGTATGCACGCCACTGATACACAAAAATTTATCCTCTGGTTATATCTAATAATCCTTGGGGGTAGCTCTGCAAAGTTTGATTGTAGTATTGTATATTTAAGATGATAGTGATCACCGAGGCCCATCTCAAATTTTAAATGGTTGTTCTCCATTTTCCTCGCCCTTTCTTTTTGTTTCTTAGCATCTTTTCTCAAATTTTTTTCAGAGTTAGGAAAAATTGCTTCCCTTGGGTCATGCAAGCATTCTCAGAGCCTTAGCCACTGATAATAGACCATGAGCTAGCTCAAAAAATTTCATGCTTTCTAGTAAGGACAGTGGGAAATGTGAGAATAGATAGGTTGAAAGTTTTGGATGTCTTTTTGAACATTTCATTTATGGTAATGAACTTGAAGATAAACAGGGATATATCTACATAAATTTACATTAAACGCTTTCTTCAACTGCTGTAGAATGCACAAAAACATTACCTTGAGGAGGCTGTGGAGCACCACAAAAGCCACATGTTTTCGGACAGTTCTGTTTCATAAAATGTATCCAAACTGTATCGCTGCAAAGAGTTATTACTGAATCACACCAACCCAAGAGATCCTTGCAATCTGCAAACAGTTTATTATAGTCTTGCTAAATTATGTAAGTTAGTTCATGGAATATGTACTTTTTAGCAACTATTTTCTCAAAAAGGACGCCTGGTTAAGGGAAGCCCTTGATAATGCAGAACAGTATCTCAACTGTCCAGTAGCGTGGTGAGCTGTGTCTTGCTGGGAGGCGAGCCCGTTAAGTCACCTCCTTTATTGGTGGCCGTTAAACGGGCTCGCCATTGACTAGGAATTCTAAGTATTAAGAGGCTATGCATGTTCAGGATGCAAGAGTACAATTGTTTAAGGCCTTGGGATTTATTCAAGTACAACTCAATTGAATGGTAGATTATTGTTGCAATAATGGGAAAATATAAAGGGCTTTGATGCAAAGATAGTTCATCAAAACGCTCGACATTAAATGTTCTCTCGTACCCGATCGCTACTCAAGGGCCAGCCATAGTTAGGCCAGGAGAATATTTTCATATTCGGGTTTTTCAGGTGCCTGAAAAATGCTATCTTGGAAACATTTATTGAACATTAAGTACAAAAAACTGGCAGCTATCTAATCTTTGAAATATAATTTACATGTAATACTGAGAAAATATAAAGGGATTTGATGCAAAAGCAGGTCTGGTCTGCAAAACGTTCGATACATTAGACATTCTCTCGTACACGCTCGCTGCTTCAAATTCGATGTCTTCAGATGCCTGGAAAATGTTATTTTGGAAAAATTCTTGGAAATGGTACAAATTGAACTTACATTAGGTACAGTCTGAAAAATATAAAACTGTATGCTGAGGGTGCTAATGAAAGAGCCATGCCACTTCAACACCAATAACTGAACTACCTGTAATATTAGTCGTTTGACTTGAAGATGGTACATATTACAGAAGACATCGAAATTACTTCCTAACAGCCAATATTTGTAGTCCACAAGAGAATGCACTATTTTGTTGCCAAGCACAAGCATTCTGTGCATTGAAAATCATTGTTCAGTTCAACTTCTTCATCACCCCCCGCCCATTATGGTTTTCTGCTTTTTCATTAAGTTTTAAAACCGCAGCTATCAAGATGAAAACGTTGATGTTGGTTAACCCCTACCTCCCCGTGCTTCCAGCACCCCTGTGAGTTCAGTATAAATGCAGCAGAAATATTATCTACTCCTGAACGTCGTAAGAATATTGGTGCGAATGAAGAAGGTTAACTGACCAGTCATTCTTAATGCACATTATGTTTGTGCTTGGTAAAAGATTTAGTTTCCGCTCCTGTGGAACTGCAATATTGTCTGTTTAGAAGAAATTGTGTGCCTCTCCGCCCCATACCCTGTCACGATCTACTACAACTGTCACTACCTTTATGAGCCTAGTCTCCCTAAATAAATTAAACTTTGCACTTTCGAGATATGACATCTGTAATATTTCAGGGCTAACTCTTTGAAATGAACACAGGGTGTCAAAGACGGGGACATGACTCGCTCCTCCCAACTTTTTCATAAAACTGCATGCTTCACTTTTTTCTACAGTTTTTGCAGAAGAAGTTAAAAATAGAAAAGCATTATATATTTGTTTATATTGCAAAATCTTTGAAAATGATGCAGTTGCCAACACAGATGAGCAGAATCCCCCAGCTTATTTCTCACTCCGGTTACCAGGCCCTGAATTTGTGAAGTCGTTTTAAAGACCCAGAAACAGATAGCACTATCCATTTAGAAGAAATTCCATAGCTGAAAATGCTTATCAAGGATAGCACTACCAGGGGGGCTTTATTGAACCCCTTTTTGGCACCTAAACTTCTATGCACTACGATAGCCAATACGATATGCAGTGTCCGTTGAAACTTTTTGGCTTGGCTCACTTTTGACACTTTGGTTGCAGTAGCTCCCCACTCCCTTACATTTCTTCTCTGGGGCCACCGCTGATGCTCATAGCAGGTCCATAACACTTACAGTTTGCTAGAGATTTAATCCTACGTACCTTGTGAATAAGCTTGAGGAAGCACTACAGCTAACAAAAAAACCATGACCTTCATTTTGCTTTCCAAAACGAACTCTAACGTACAGTAATGGCTTTACGTGGTCATTTTTATTTATGCCCTTCTTAAAATTAACTGGTAGAAAGTAAACTTGCCACAGCTGTGAAAACAGGTATATCTCTTCTCAAAATTTTCCAGCCTTTCTTCATCAGGATTACGCAGCTGGGACTCATTTAGTGAAAACTGTATTACCTGTCAAGTGTCACCAGTACTACTTTGAAGGAGCATTTCGATATAATAAATTCATGAACTTGATACTGTAATTAAAAGTAGTGGAAAACCGCCTTTTGACTGAGGTGCTATTTGCATGTTTGAGGAGCTGTGGAGGTGGATGGATGCATAATACGACGCAAATGCTAAGAGAAATATGGTCAGCTTTCCCAAAAAAGCAAATTATTGACCTCGTGTGTTAAGTAAAGGCAAAGCTAGGTGATCTCGTACATTTTTGTACGCAGTAATGCCTGTTAGCGAGGATACTCTTGCCTTGTCTTGTGTGGGTGAGATAGCGTAGCCAGTTCCTTTCTTCGCTGCTTTCATTTCTCCAACAAGTACCCATACCTGGGGTTGCGCTAAAGGGTAAAACATAATGTATCGCCAAAGCTAGATGGTGGATTCGATGAGTTAGCTAAGCCATCAACTTTCCCACAACGCATTACCATTAAGCACATACTTCATCATACAACACTTGCATGACTGCTCAAGAGCAATACCCCCAACTAATAATTATAGGTGGTTTGGGTAGCAATGTTTTCAACGTGCAGTTTCATACAAAATGTGCAGTTCTAAAAACAATTGTGCAGTTCTAATAAAAAGCTGTGCAATTCAAAACTTGCTAATTAGTGGCCCAAAAGTGTAAAAAAGTGAAAAGCAGTAAAATTGTAGATCTGGGTATAAAGTGATAGTTGCCAGAAATGGAATTGTTAGACTTAAGGCCATTGTACACGAGTCAACATTTGTGGGCAACATGTATGCCGACATTGTTGCCCACAAATGCTGACTCATGTGGAGGTGATGGGAACAAATGTTGATGTGTTGTCAACATGTTGCTGACATGGCGCCAACTTGTTCCCCGAGAATGGACATGTTCATTCTCAGCAACAATGTTGAAGATGTTGAAGGAAATCTAGCCAATAAATAGCAGCAGTGATCATCATGTGACCTGTCGACTGCTCGACCTCGATTAGTCATGGCGGCGTGTTTTGCATGGAGCTACGAAACAACATCATCCTTAATATCCTTGTACGAGAACTACACGTGTCTATGGGATGTAAAGTCTGAGGATTATCATAACAAGTTTCGAAGAAATTCAGCAATTAATGAAATTGCAAAGCATATTGGAGCAACAGGTCTGTGTACTATTATATTGAGCTAGCTTTTCATACTCATTTAGTGGGTATTGGTGTAAATGTGCCTATTTTTACAGTGATTATATGTAGAATAGCATGCAAAGTTGAATAATAGCAAAGACCTCTAGAGGCTCTGTGTAATGCGCACTTTGTAACCGTAAGTGTGCCGGTTGATTTCTCGTTGTCTTTTCTATGCTGTGCATCATGCGTACTAACCGTGTTTCCTGTTGCAAACAAAGCAAAGAACTACGACGAACTGCTCCATATAGATAGCATGCATACATTTAAAGGCCCAGAATTTTCGTCAGCAAGTTATAAACTACTACCTTGTTTACTCATTGCAACAAAAAGCTTCTCATTGTAGGTATGCTTCTCACAGAGCTATGTTTTATTTGCAGACAGAGAAGTGACAAACAAAATTAAATCATTGCGGTCTCAGTACGCAAGGGAAAAAGCAAAGTATTTGGCTAAAGCTAAAAAGAGTGGCTCTGGGCTGGATGATATAATTGAAGTTAAATGGGCACATTTTAAACCATTAAAGTTTTTGGATAGTGCTATAAATGCAAGATCTTCAAAATCAAACATAGAAACTATGGTAAGAGGTTAATACACAATATATTTTAATCAAGCTATCTTCCATTGCCATGGTAGTTCACCATCTTTGCTGCAATAAAAGGCGCAAAGCTCATCCCTTATACTCTTGGCTGAATCCAACCCTCTTCCATGAGCCTGTTGTGGAAATCTAATCATTCCATGTGGAGTTTGAGAATGCCTCCATTCACCAGGAGTAATTGTGCCTATAGCAGGTGCTTCTTCATCAACACTACCAGGTGGTGTATAAATGTTTCTTGCTGTACTTCTGGATCTTAAGAAATTATGAAGACAAATACATGCTAGTACTACTGCCTCTACCTTTTCTGGGTGGAGATTTATTGGCTGCATAAAAATTCTAAATCTATTTGCTAATATACCAAATGCATTCTCCACTACACGTCTGGCTCTGCTCAATCTATAGTTCAAAATACGCTTTTCTTTTGTTAAGGTGCGCATGCTATATGGTTTCTGGATGTAGTTTTTCAGAGGGAATGCATCATCAGCTACAAATGCAATTGGTACTGGCATTGATCTTCCAGGCAAAAGTTCAGCTTCTGGTGCATTTAGGCAGTTTCTTTCCATTGCAGTGTATAAACTACTATTTCTAAACACACCTCCATCTGATATCCTACCATTGCAACCAACATCCACATAGACAAATTTGTAATCTGCATCCACAACAGCTAGAAGTACTAAACTGAATGTCCCCTTGTAGTTGAAATAATAAGATCCTGAGTTTGGTGGGGGTCTTATCACTATATGTTTTCCATCCATTGCTCCTATGCAGTTGCAGAAATTCCACTTTACATAAAATTCTTCAGATATTTTCCTCCACTCAGCTTCATTGTCTGGAATCTGTAAGAGCATTTATATTTATAGGATACTGATAGCATTGAAGCATTGGTAGAAGATAGATCTGCTGATTTACAAATGTTGCCATTCACTGAGGAGAGCTTACTAACAGAAAATGAAGAGGAGGATATTGGTGAAGAGACTTTTCAACTTCAGCAGAGAAAAAAGCCAGTATTTGCTAAGAAGCGTAAAAGGGGACTAAATAACAATGATGAAATGCTCCAGAAGGCAGTATCGTATTTGGGAACAGCTTCAGAACACATTTCTAAAAGAAGAGAAGAAAGGGAACCTGATGAGGAAGACATATTTTCCAGATATATTGCAAATGAGCTACGGCAAATATCAGATGGACATATTAAACGTGTGGCAAGGCACAAAATAGAAAACATTCTATTTGAAGCACATTGCTCAAGCACAGATGCCAGCTCCCCAAAGAAAGGACAATTTTTGTCTTGAATTCATACTCCAACCCTCTCTCAGTGTAGCACTCCAATAGCTACATTAATATTCTTTCTAAAGCAGAATTGTAATTAATTGTTAAGACTGAATACTCCCTCTACTTCAAGAGTAGCATTCATACCATTTTAGTTTGCATTTTTGCTTGCCACACCAATTTTTCAAATAGCAATACAAGTCAGAATTTAGCTACAGATAAGTTTTTGTGAAAAGCTATAAAGTATGAAATATAACATCTCTATTGTCATCCAGAAAGTTATCCCTAGGGTATGAAATAGTTTTATAGACCTTTTGATGGCTTGTGAAGTTTAAAACTGAGGGTATAGAATGGGATATGACTTTTCACAGGGAAATATTATTATCCCTTCTGCCCCAGTCCCCAACATTAATAATGACTAATTCCTTACCTTGAGATATTGTGTCTTTAGAA
>WIPJ01001318.1:286596-297931 GCA_018155075.1 Cassiopea andromeda | reverse complement strand
GCGTACAAACACGTTTAGAACATACATTTCCCATAGAATGAACGTATCTCCAATGACTATAAATGTTTCCACACTATTGTCACTATTGAAGATTATAAAGCGTTTAAACACGCTGAATTTAGTAATATAAACAGTGTTTTGCCATTACAACTCTGTCCGGTCTTGCTTATTCAGTATTGGCATACCTAGTTCCATTAGGATAGTTACATTGACAACACACTTTATGAAAGAGAGTTTCAAGGAAATGAGTGAAATTCATTGAGAAAACTTGTTTTATTGGTACATTTGCACTGATTCTAGTAGTTTAGTCAATGCTTCCTCATGAGATTAGCGTTTGTTTACTTTTCTTTACGACATAGAGTTTTAGACGCTTTATAATCTTCAATAGTGACAATAGTGTAGAAACATTTATAGTCATTGGAGATACGTTCATTCTATGGGAAACGCATGTTCTAAGGGTATTGTTACGTTGAAGTTAGCACTATAGACATTGCTTCGGCATGAAAACTCTGTCCAGTCTTGTGCCTTCAGTGTTTGCATACCTAGTTCCATTAGGCCATTTACAATGAAAGCACACCTTATGCAGGAAAACTTCATGTAAATGAGTGAAATTCATTGAAAAAACATGTTTTATCCGTACATTTGCACTGCTTCTAGTAGTTTAGTCAATGCTTCGTCATGAGAATAGCGTTAGATTACGTTTGTTTACTACATGCAGCTTAAAATGTGAAATAAGCTGTAATAGTGACAGTAGTGTGGAAACAGTTATAATCATTGGAAATACGTGTATTCTATGGCAAAACAATGTTCTAATGTAGTTTACGTTGAATTAAGCATTTTAGACTTTGTTTCGCTATGACAACTCTGTCCAGTCTTTGTGCCCTCAGTGTTTGCATACCTAGTCCCACTAGGCCAGTTACAATGACAACACACTTTATGCAGGAATGTTTCATGGAAATGAGTGAAATTCATTGAGAAAACATGTTTTATCCGTACATTTAAACTGATTTAAGAAGTTTAGTCAATGTTTCCCCATGAGAATAGCTTTAGTTCAAGTATTTTTACTACATCACGATTAAAACGCTTCATAAGCTGTGATAGTGACAATAGTGTGGACACAGTTATAGTCATTGGAAATACGTTCATTCTATCGGAAACGCCCGTTCTAAACGTGTTTCTACGTTGAATTAAACATTTTAAACATTGTCTTGCTATTACAACTCTGTCCAGTCTTGTGTTTTCAGTGTTTGAGTTCTTAGGCCCAGTAGGCCAGGTACAATGAAAACACACTTGTTGCAGGAAAATTACATGGAATTGAGTGAAATTCTTTGAGAAAATAAGTTTTATTGGTAAATTTGCACTTATTCTAGAAGGTTACTCAATGTCTCCCAATGAGAATAGAGTTATTTTACGTTTTTTTACTACATGTATCTCAAAACGCTATCGAAGCTGTAATAGTGAAAAAAGTGGGGAAACAGTTATAATCATTAGAAATACGTTCATTAGGTCGGAAACGCATGTTCTAAGCGCGCTTTTAAGTTGAATTAAGCATAAACATTGTTATAAACAATTTAAACATTGTTTCGCGCCATGAAAACTCTTTCCAGTCTTGTGTTTTCAGTGTTTGGATACTTAGGCGCAGTAGGCCAGTTACAATGAAAACACACTTGTTGCAGGAAAAGTTCATGTAAATGAGTGAATTTCGTTGCGAAAACACGATTTATCCGTATAGTTGCACTGATTCTAGTAGGCTAGTCAATGTTTCCCAATGAGCATAGCGTTATTTTACGTGTTTCTAGTAAATGCAGCTAAAACGCTTAGTTAGCTGTAATGGTGACACGCGTTTAAACAGTTATAATCATTAGATTTACGTTCATTCTAGTTGAAACGCATGTTCTAACGGTGATTTTACGTTGAAGTTAGCAATATTCACAATGCTTCGGCATGAAAACTCTGTTCAGTCTTGTGCTTTCAATGTTTGCATACCTAATCCCATTAGGCCTGTTACAATGAAGACACAAGTTCTGCAGGAAAACTTCATAGAAATGAGTGAAATTCATTGAGAAAACATGTTTCATTCGTAATAGTTGCACTGATTCTAGTAGGCTAATCAATGTTTCCCAATGAGAATAGCGTTAGTTTACGTTTTTCTAGTACACACAGCTTAAAACTCTTAGTAAGCTGTAATGGTGACATGCGTTTAAACAGTTATAATCATTAGAAATACGTTCATTCTAGTTGAAACGCATGTTCTAACCGTGATGTTACGTTGAATTTAGCAATATTCACAGTGCTTCGGCATGAAAACTCTGTCCAGCCTTGTGCTTTCAATGTTTGCATACCTAGTCCTCTTAGGCCTGTTACAATGAAGACAAACGTTCTGCAGGAGAACGTCATGGAAATGAGTGAAATTCATTGAGAAAACATGTTTTATCGTTACATTTACACTGCTTCTAGAAGTTTGGTCAATGTTTCCCAATGAGAATAGCGTTAGTTTACGTATTTTTACTACATTCAGCTTAAAACGTGATATAAGGTGTAAAAGTGACAATAGTGTGGAGACAGTTATAATCATTGGAAATACGTGTATTCTATGGCAAAACAATGTTCTAAATGTAATTTTACGTTGAATTAAGGATTTTAAACATTGTTTCGCTATTACAACTCTGTCCAGTCTTGTGTGTTCAGTGGTTGAACTCTTAGGCCCAGTAGGCCAGGTACAATGAAAACACCCATGTTGCAGGAACATTACATGGAAATGAGTGAAATTCATCGAGAAAACATGTTTTATTGGTACATCTAAACTGATTCTAGAAGTTTAGTCAATGTTTCCCCATGAGAATAGCGTTAGCTTACTGTAATACGGGTATAATTTCTATCGCTTCGTACGCCACAGCCTCGTTCTGATTTCTCCTTCTTTTTATTCATAATCACTTTTCCCAGGTTAGTGACATCTTAGTCATAGAACTCCACTATGTTTAGTTGCCGCATTTCTTCTATACCCATTATGATTCACTTCTCACACTTCACACCCAGGAAAAGCATAGTGATTTTCAGATTAACTTGTTTGAAGTCCTCATAGTTTTACGTTGATAGTTATTAGTCATTTTCTAGATATAAGCTACCCCTTAGATCTTAGTTAGTTAGTCTTGAGTCTTAGTTTGCCGTTTCGTACTTGGTGCTTGAAAAAGACCTTGTATACGAATTGTTTAAAGATAAAGATAAAGTTTGTGAATGCTATATCTGGTGTGTTTTTCTGGAAAAGCTCAACTCTCTGAATAAAGATTCACATTACGTTCTTCTACTAAATGCAGCTTAAAACGCCTTATAAGCTTTAATTGTGACAATAGTGTGCAAGCAGTTATAATAAATGGAGTTACGTTCATTCTATGGCAAAATTATGTTCTAAATGTATTTTTACGTAGAAATTTGCATTATACTTATTGTTTCGGCATGAAACCTCTGTCCAGTCTTGCGTTCTCAGTGTTTGCATACTTAGGCTAATTAGGCCTGTTAGAATGAAGAAACACTTGTTGCAGGAAAATTTCATGAAAATGAGTGAAATTCATTGAGAAAACATGTTGTATTCGTACATTTACACTGATTCTAGTAGGTTAGTCAATGTTTCCCAATGAGAATAGCGTTAGTTTTACGTATTTTTCTAGATGCAGCTTAAAACGCTTTATAAGCTGTATTAGTGACAAAAGTGTGAAAGCAGTTATAATCATTGGAAATACGCTCATTCTATCGGAAACGCATGTTCTAAACGTATTTGTACGTTGAATTAAGAATTATAAACATTGCTTCGCCATGAAAACTCTGTCCAGTCTTGTGTTTTTAGTGATTGCATACCTAGTCCCATTAGGCCAGTTACAATGAAAACACACTTCATGCAGGAACACCTCATGTAAATGAGTGAATGTCATTGAGAAAACATGTTTTATCCGCACATTTTTACTCATTCTAGTAAGTTAGTCAATGTTTCAACATGAGAATAGCTGTAGTTCACGTAGTTTCACTACATCAAGCTTAAAACGCTTTCTGAGCTGTAGTAGTGACAGTAGTGTGGAAACAGTTAATCATTGGACACACGTTCATTCTATGGGAAACGCAAGTTCGAAACGTAGTGTTACGTTGAATTTAACAGTATAGACATTGCCTCGCAATAAAAGCTCAGCCACGTCTTGTGTTGTCAGTGTTTGCATACCAATCGTTACATTTGCACTGATTCTAGTAGTTTAGTCACTGCTTCCCAATGAGAATAGCGTTAGTTTACGCTTTTTTACAACATTCAGCTTAAAACGTGATATAAGGTGTAATAGTGACAATAGTGTGGAAACATTTATTGTCATTGGAGATACGTTTATTCTATAGGAAACGCATGTTCTAAACGTATTGTTACGTTGAATTTAGCAATCTAGACATTGCTTCGCGATGACAACTCTGTCCAGTCTTGTGTTTTCAGTGTTTGTATACCTGGTTCCAATAGGCCAGTTACAATGAAAACACACTTTATACAGGACAATTTCATGGAAATGAGTGAAATTCAGCGAGAAAACATGTTTTCTCCGTACATTTGCACTGATTCTAGTAGTTTAGTCAATGTTTTCCAATGAGAATATCGTTAGTGTACGTATTTTTACTATATAGAGCTTAAAGCGCTTTATAAGCTGCAATAGTGACAATAGTGAGGAAACAGTTATAATCACGGGAAATACGTTCATTCTATGGCAAGCCAATTATCTAAATGTACTTCTACGTTGAATTTAGCATTATAAACATTGTTTCGCCATGAAAACTCTGTCCAGTCTTGTGTTTTCAGTGTTTGGATACTTAGATGCATTAGGCCAGTTACAATGAAAACACACTTGTTGCAGGAAAATTTCATGTAAATGATTGAATTTCATCGAGAAGACATGGTTTTTCCGTACACTTTCACTGATTCTAGTTGGCTAGTCAATGGTTCCCAATGAGAATAGCGTTAGTTTACGTTTTTCTAGTACATGCAGCGTAAAGTTCTTAATAAGCTGTAATGGAGACATGTGTGTTAAACAGTTCTGATCATTAGAAATACGTTCATTCTATGGGAAACGCATGTTCTAACGGAGATTTTACGTTGAATTTAGCAATATTCACATTGCTTCGGCATGAGACCTCTGTACGGTCTTGTGTTTTCAGTGTTTGCATACCTAGTCCCATTAGGCCTGTTACAATGAAGACAGACGTTCTGCAGGAAAACGTTATGGAAATGAGTGAAATTCATTAGGAAAACATGTTTTATTGTTACATTTACAGTGATTCTAGTAGTTTGGTCAATGCTTCCCGATGAGAATAGCGTTAGTTTACGTTGTTTTACTACATTCAACTTAAAACGTGATATAAGGTGAAATAGTGACAATAGTGTGCAAGCAGTTATAATCATTGGAAATACGTGTATTCTATGGCAAAACAATGTTCTAAATATAAATCTACGTTGAAGTAAGCATTTTAAACATTGTCTTGCTATGACAACTCTGTCCAGTCTTGTGTTTTCAGTGTTTGGATACTTAGGCGCATTAGGCCAGTTAAAATGAAAACATACTTGTTGGAATAAAATTTCATGTAAATGAATGAGTGAATTTCATTGAGAAAACATGGTTTATCCGTTCGGTTTCCCTGATTCTAGTTGGCTAGTCAATGTTTCCCAATGAGAATAGCGTTAGTGTACGTTTTTTTACTACATGTATCTCAAAACGCTATCGAAGCTGTAATAGTGACAAAAGTGGGGAAACAGTTATAATCATTAGAAATACGTTCTTGCGGTTGGAAACGCATGTTCTAAACGTATTTGTACGCTGAATTTAGTATAATAACCATTGCTTCGGCATGAAAACTCTGTCCAGTCTTGCTTTTTCAGTATTGGCATACCTAGTCCCATTAGGCCAGTTACAATGAAAACACACTTTATGAAGGAGAACTTCATGGAAATGTGTTAAATTCATTGAGAAAACATGTTTTATCCGTACATTTATACTGATTCTGGAAGTATAGTCAATGTTTCCTCATGAGAATAGCTGTAGTTCACGTATTTTTGCTACATCAAGCTTAAAACGCTTTCTAAGCTGTAATAGTGACAATAGTGTGGAAATAGTTATAATCATTGAAAATACGTGTATTCTATGGCAAACCAATGGTCTAAATGTAAATTTACGTTGAATTTAGAATTTTAAACATTGTTTCGCTTGGACAACTCTATCGCGTCTTGCTATTTCAGTGCTTGGATACCTAGACCCATTAGGACAATTACAATGAAAACACACTCTATGCAGGAAAAGTTCATGGAAATGAGTGAAATTCATTGAGAAAACATGTTTTATCCGTCAGTTAAACTGATTCTAGAAGTTTGTTCAGTGTTTCCCCATGAGAATAGCTTTACGTATTTTTACTACATAGACCTTAACACGCTATATAAGCTTAAATAGTGACAATAGTGTGGAAACAGTTATAATCATTGGACATACGATCACTCTATGAGAAACGCATGTTCTAAACGGGCTTTTACGTTGAATTAAGTATTAGAAACATTGTTTCGCCATGAAAACTGTGTCCAGTCTTGTGTTCTCAGTGTTTGGATACTTAGGCGCATTAGGCCTTTTACAATGAAAACACACTTTATGCAGGAACACCTCATGTAAATGAGTGAATGTCATTGAGAGAACATGGTTTATCCGTACAGTTGCACTGATTCTAGTAGGCTAGTCAATGTTCCCAATGAGAATAGCGTTAGTTTACGTGTTTCTAGTACATGCAGCTTAAAACGCTTAGTATGCTGTAATAGTGACATGTGTGTAAACAGTTATAGTCATTGGAAATGCGTTTATTCTATGGCACGTGCATGTTATAAACGGGATGTTACGCTGAATTTAGTATTATAATCATTGGAAATACGTATATTCTATGGCAAAACAATGTTCTAAACGTCTTGTTACATTGAATTAAGCATTATAAACATTGCTTCGCAATGACAACTCTGTCCACTCTTGTGCTTTCAATGTTTGCATACCTGGACCCATTAGGCCTTTTACTATGAACAAGCACTTGTTGCAGGAAAATTTCATTGAAATAAGTGAAATTTATTGCGACAACATATTTTATCAGTACATTTACACTGATTTTAGAAGTTTAGTAAATGTTTCCCATGAGAATAGCTGTAGTTCACGTATTTTCACTACTTCCAGCTTAAAACGATTTCTAAACTGTAATAGTGACAATAGAGCTGAAACAGAAATAATCATTGGACACACGTTCAATCTATGGGAAACGCATGTTCTAAACGTATTGTTACGTTGAATTTAACAATATAGAGATTGCTTCGGCATGAAAACTCTGTCCAGTCTTGTGCCTTCAGTGTTTGCATACCTAGTCCCATTAGGCCAGTTACAATGAAAACACACTTTATGCAGGAGAATTTCATTGAAATAAGTGAAATTCATTGAGAAAACATGTTTTATTCGTACATTTAAACTGATTATAGTAGGTTAGTCAATGGTTCTCAATAGGAAAATAGCGTTAGTGTACGTTCTTTTACTACATAGAGCTTAACACTCTTTATAAGCTGCAATAGTGACAATAGTGTGGAAAAAGTTACAATCATTGGAGATACGTTCATTCTATGGGAAACACATGTTCTAAACGTATTTCTACTTTGAATTAAGCATTATAAGCATTGCTTCGCAATGAAAACTGTGTCCAGTCTTGTGTTTTCAGTGTTTGCATACCTAGTCCCATTAGGCCTGTTACAATGAAGACTCACATTATGCAGGAGACTTTCATGGAAATGAGTGAAAGTCATTGAGAAGACATGTTTTATTCGTACATTTAAACTGATTCTAGAAGTTTAGTCAATGTTTCCTCATGAGAATAGCGTTAGTTTACGCATTTTTGCTACATCAAACTTAAAACGCTTTCTAAGCTGTATATAGTGACAAGAGTGTGGGAACAGTTATAATCATTGGAAATACGTGTATTCTATGGGAAACGCATGTTCTAAACGTATTTTTACGTTGAATTAAGCATTATAATCATTGCTTCGCAATGAAAGCTCTTTCCAGTCTTGTGTTTTCAGTGTTTACATACCTAGTCCCATTAGGCCTGTTACAATGAAGACTCACATTATGCAGGAGAATTTCATGGAAATGAGTGAAATTCATTGAGAAGACATGTTTTATCCGTACATTTGCACTGATTCTAGTAGTTTAGTCAATGTTTCCCCTTGAGAATAGCGTTAGTTTCCCCGCTTTACTACATCAAGCATAAAGCGCTTTCTAAGCTGTAATAGTGACAATAGTGTGGAAACAGTCATAATCAATGGAGATACGTGCATTCTATGCCAAACAATGTTCTAAATAAAGTGTTACGTTGAATTAAGTAGGCTAGTCAATGTTTCCCAATGAGAATAGCGTTAGTTTACGTTTTTTTACTACATGCAGCTTAAAACGCTATATATGCTGTAATAGTGACAATAGTGTGCAAACAGTTATAGTCGTTGGACTTACGTGTATTCTTAAGCAAAACCATATTCTAAACGTGCTTCAACGCTGAATGTAGCATTTTAATCTTTGTGTTGGCATGAAAACTTTGTCTGTTCTTGTTTTTTCAGCGTTTGCATATTAGGCCCATTAGGACACAAACAATTAACAAGACTGCACACAAAAGTTTTTGGAGGAAAATTTCAAGGAAATGAACGAAAATTATTGAGAAAGCATGTATTATCCGTAGTTTTACAATGATTCTAGTACTTTAGTTACTGATCCCTCATGATAATAGCGGAAGTTTACGTGATTGTAATACATGCAGCTGAAACTGCTTTATAAGCTGCAATACTGAGAACAGTGTGAAAACAGTTATAATCAGTAAAGTTACGTGTATTCCATTGCAAAACCATCTTCTAAACGTGCTTCTACGCGGAATTTGCATAATAAACTTTGATTCACCATGAACACTCTTTCCATTCTTTGTTTGTCAGTGTTTGAATAATTACGCCCATTAAGCCGGTAGCACTGAACAAGACTGCACACTACATTGTTGGAGGAACACTTTCAGGAAATAAGCGAAAATCGTTGACAAAGCATGTGTTATCAGCACAATTGCACTAATTCTAGTTGCTTAGTCAATGTTTCCTCATGAGAATAGCGTTAGTTTACGTGTTTGTAATACATACAGCTTAAAACGCATTAAAAGCTGTAATAAAGACAATAATGTGGAAACAGTTGTAATCAGTGGAACTACGTGTATTTCATGGCAAAGCCGTATTCTAAACGCGTTCTAAGGAAAAATGAGCGAAATCTGGACATCAGCGAGAATCATTAACAAAACATGTGTTATCAGCACAATTGCACTAATTCTCGTTGCTTAGTCGATGTGTCCCCATGAGAATAGCGTTAGTTTAGGTGTTTTTGATACATGCAGCTTAAAACGCTTTATAATATGTAATGGTGAAAATAGTTTTCAAACAGTTATAATCATTGAAAATGCGGGTATTCTATGGCAAAACCATGTTCTAATCGTGTTTCAATGCCGAATGTTGTATTTAAAACCTTGTTTCGGCATGAAAACTTCGTCAATTCTTGTTGTTTCAGTGTTTGGATATATAGGCCCATTAAGCCGCAACCACGAAACAAGAATGCACACAACATTCTTGGAAGAAAACATGAAGGAAATGAGAGAAAATCATTGAGAAAGCATATTTTACCAGTACTTGTGCACTGATTCTAGTAGTTTAATCTATGTGTTTCCATGAGAATAGCGTTAGTTTACGTGTGTTTAAACGCCTTATAAGCTGTAATAGTGACAATGGAGTGCAAATAGTTATAATCATTGGAACTACGTGTAGTCTATGGCAAAGCCATGTTCTAATCTAGCTTCAAGGCTGAATGTAGCATTATAAACCTTGTTTCGGCATGAACACTTTGTAAATTCTTGTTTGCTCAGTGTTTGCATAATTAGGCCCATTAAGCCGGTACCAAGGAACAAGACTGCAGACATCATTATTGGAGAAACATTTCAAGAAAATGAGCGAAAATCATTGACAAAACATGTTTTATCAGCACATGTGCACTAATTCTAGTTGATTAGTCAATTTTTCCCTATGAAATTAGCGCTAGTTTATGTGTTTTTAATACATACAGCTTAAAGAGCGTTATAAGCTGTTATAGTGACAATAGCGTGCAAAGAGTTATAATCACTTAACATAGGGATATTATATGAAAACTCTGTCCAATCTTGTATTTTCAGTGTTTGCATAATTAGCCCCATTAGGACCGCACCAATGAAAAAGACTGCACACTGAACTTTGCATAATAATCCTTGTTTTACCATGAAAACTCTATCCGTTCTTTGTTTGTCAGTGTTTGATTAATTAGGCCCATTAGCCCTGTAACACTGAACAAGACTGCACACAACATTGTTTGAGGAACATGTTGAAAAAATGAGCGAAAATCATTGACAAGACATGTTTCATCAGCACATTTGCATTAATTCTAGTTGCTTAGTACCGTTTCCCCATGAGAATAAAGTTAGTGTATGTGTTTTTAATAGAAGCAGCTTGACACGCTTTATAAACTGTAATAGTGTTAATAGCGTGCCAACAGTTATAATCATTAGAAATACGTGTATTCCATGGCAAAACTATGCTCTAAACATGTTTCAACGCTGAGATGTAGCATTATACATCTTGTTTAGCCATGAAAACCCTATCCATTCTTGTTTTCTCAGTGTGTGCATAATTAGGCCCATTAGGCCGGCAACAATGAACAAGACTGCACACACCAATGTTGGAGGAACATTATGAGGACATGAGCGAAGATGATTGCGAAAACATGTTTTATCCGCACATTTCCATTAACTCTGGTAGTTTAGTCACTGTCTCCTAATGAGAATAGCGTTATTTTATATGTTTTACGTACATGCAGCTTAAACCGCATTATAAGCGGAAATAGTGAAAATAGTGTGCAACCAATTATAATCATTAGAAATACGTGTACGCTATGGCAAAACCATGTTCCAAACGTGTTTCAACGTTGAATGTAGCAGTATAAACCCTGTTCAGCTATGAAAACTCTGTCCATTCTTGTTTTTTCAGTGTTTGCATAATTAATCTCGTTAGGACGGCAACAATGAACAAGACTGCACGCAACATTGGTGGAGGAAAATGTCGAGGAAATGAGCGAAAGCCATTGAAAACGCACACTTGCACTAATTCTAGTTGCTTAGTAATTGTTTCCCCATGAGAATAGCTTTAGATTATGTGTTTTAACACATGCAGCTTAAAACGTTTTATAGGCTGTAATAGTGACAA